>JAQQPU010003316.1:0-17505 GCA_029168905.1 Artemia sp. Kazakhstan ARC1039 | reverse complement strand
AAGTTGACTTTAGTTCAATTACAGCCAAAGATAGTCAAAGAGTAGAAGATTCTCCTTGACTTTTCTGAGTCAAGATGTTCTGGAAATAACTCGAGGGCTAAGATGTTATGCACAGAATCGAATATCTGTGAAAAAATCAGAGTGGGTGTTACTACAGAAGGTAAAACACTTGAAGTTGACTTTAGTTCTATTACAGCCAAAGATAGTCAAAGAGTAGAACGTTCTTCTTGACTTTTCTGAGTCAAGACGTTCTGGAAATAACTCGAGGCCTAAGATGATACACACAGCATTGAATATCTGTGAAAATATCAGAGTGGTTGTAACTACAGAAGGTAAAACACTTGAAGTTGACTTTAGTTCAACTACAGCCAGAGATAGTCAAAAAGTAGAACGTTCTCCTTGACTTTTGTGAGTCAAGACGTTCTGGAAATAACTCGAGGCCTAAGATGATGCATACAGTATTGAATATCTGTGAAAAAATCAGAGTGGTTGTAACTACAGAAGGTAAAACACTTAAAGTTGACTTTAGTTCAAATATAGCCAAAGATAGTCAAAGAGTAGAATGTTCTCCTTGATTTTCTTGAGTCAAGACGTTCTGGAAATAATTAGAGGCCTGAAATGGTATACACAGCATTGAGCAGCTGTGATTACGGAAGGTTAGACACTTGTTTAACTTAAGTCAACGATGATCAAAGAGCAGAACGCATTTTTCTATTTCTCTGGGTCAAGCCGCTGTGAAAATAAGTCGTGGCCTAAAATGATATACACAGTATCATAAAGTACGGATCCGGAAGAAAAAGTGTAGTGCACTGAGTAAGCGATAAGGGAAAACTTAAAGAGGAAATCAGAAGAAGCTATCCGTGATTTGCACTGTAGACCTGACAAGGTCTGAACAGTTTATTTCTTCCTCGTTTAGATATTTCTCAGGTTTTGAGGCACAACTATCAGAAGAAGTTAAACGGAGTTTTTTTTTAAATTTCCAAGGACCGTCTTTGTACAAAAAAAAAACTCCACTTAGTTGGCATAGTTGGCAGGTCGACTGGACTTTGAAATCGGATCAATTAGAGTAGCTGTGATTAGGGAGTGTAAAACACACGAGGTTGACTGTAACTCTACTACTACTACTAACAACTGGCAGCAGCACCAAGTCACCTGAGGCCAACGCAGCTACGTACACGCCTTCTCCATCCTAATATAATCAAAGTTACCCTCTTTATACCGTCCCAGGAAGCTCTCACTTTCTTGAAATCTTTTTTTATGAGATCCTTTCACCCCATTCGCATACGACCTGCTTTCTGTTTAGCCCTAGACGGTTGGCCAATCTTTTTCAATCCGTCATTCTACATCTGCAGAACGTTTCCTATCCATCTCATCCTTTCTCTCATTATAACCCTAGAAAACGGGATTGAACCAAACTTTTCGTACCAAAGAAGGGACTTCGGTAACATTTTTAGCACTCTGCTCTGGCAGTGGGACTTTGAAGAGAAACTCTTTGCTAGTATGACGGTTTTGGCGCAAAGTAGAATAGTTCTTCTAATAAATGGATGGAAAACCTACCAAACAACCTCATAACCTACAAGTATTGCAACCTACAAGTCTCGCAACTTATCTTTTTCATATTATGCCCCTTTTCGTTTATTTTTTCCACTTCTTTCCCAAAAAACATGCTATTATTTTTGTTAAGCTATTTTTGTGCAATTTTTGCGAAGCAAGTGGCAGTTACCTGATGCTCAATCACTTCAGTTGCTAAACCCTGATGCTTGGAATCCATCCTATTCACTTAAACAAGGCTAAGCAATTCACGTAAAACATAAAATTTACCTGATTGTTGTTTCTACATCGCTGTGAAACATGGACTGTGACTTACTCCTGGTAAAAGTTGTTCGTAACAACTTCTGACGCTATAGGATTGTGATAAGTAAGGAGCTGGTTGTATCCAAAATAAGTGCAACAAATTTTCTTACTGGATTCGACCGTAACCTTCGGAACTTCAGCTGTACGAAAGCAAGTTAGAGCGGGCTCTCTTGGAGATCTCGCTAAGATATACCACATTTTGCTGTAAAGGCAACAGAGATTGTCAGACCATTCGGCAATCCAAAAGGGACAACCTTTCAAATATAAAAGGATATAGATATGATACCTTATGGAAAAGAGCATGCTCAGAATGTTGGTTCGTCATGAAATTCTTCCTTGCCTCCACGGCTATGATTTCATTAAGGGACTCCGTAAAGGGAGCATCATTTGCAATAGTATTACAAAAAAATCAATCCCATTTAGGATTGCATATGGTCGACTCGCTGTTGGGTATAAAGAGGCACTTAGTAGCATCCTGATGTCCCAAAAGAGAGCAATTACTTTAACAAAACCGTATACTGCAATCAAGTCATTGGGTGAAAAAGCAAGATATTAGGATCATTTCCACTGTTGAATGTGAAAAGTTTTCCCAAAAGCTCCATACCCTTTTTGCAGCCTTAATTATTTCCAATATAATATTTCAACGTAATTTCATACCAAGAGGAACCTTAAGGCTTTCATACCAAGGAGACCTTAAGGCTCATGAGTAATTCTACTGCTTTTTTAATGGTTGAGCAAAATGCTTAAAAATGGCATTTGCTGCACTTCGTCTTGCTGCACCGAGTGACTCACATCAATACTTGGATGAGTTAGGAAAGATATCTACACTTAAGGAATTTTCAAACACAGAATCAAGAAATTCATCTTAACCTTCTTCATCCGTTGGCTTAATATTTTGGGATTCCTCAGAGGATTCCAGACAATTCTCTTGCGGTGTATTATTAACCAAGTTTCGAATACAGAAAAATCCGAAAACAGTCCACGTAACGGGCAAACAAAAATAGTTTAGAAAATATGAAGTGGAGCGCATTACCCCTAGCCACGAACTTTGATTAGATTACTCCCAAAATCAATCACATCGGACGATTTGTTCTGTTAGTAGGAGCTTGCCGAGTATACCCGAGAATGCTGGAAGACTTCTAATAGCTGTATGAGAATATTTAAGCCTGTTTAAATACAAAACATAAAGTGGAGTGCACTAAAAATTAAATCCTGTCGACGGAAATCATTTCCAAAACTCCTTGAATTGAGAACTATGAGATTTTATTTACACTTATTGGCGTAAACATAGAAAAAAATATTTATTACCCAAAATTGCTATCACAAGCAATGAAGGGCTGAATTTGAATTTTGAAGTCCATAAGCAAAACGTGACAAACGGAAAATCATTAAAAAAACATGAAATCTAAAAAACTGGCGAAAAAAAAAATGCCGTAATGGGAATTGTTTAAATTAAAATAATTTGTTAGTCAATTAGTAAAACTGGGAAATGCCAGAAAAAGTTAAAAAGATAAAAATCAGACATTGAAAAAAGAAAAAGAAAAAAGAGGCGAAAAAACCAGCGAACAAATGCAAAACTTGAGCAGCACCAGCCCCAAATAATAAAAGGGAGAAAAGAGTGGGATTGTTTTTCTTTAATGAAAAGGACAATATTTTTTTTTCATATCTGGGCATACAGCATCGAACGGGAAACAAGACAGGAACATGCTGAGAAATGGCCATAGAAGGGTGGGTTTTGGGCGGTGAGTGTCTTTTCCGAAAAAAAAATATATGTTCCGTGTGAGGGTTTGTCGTTGTATTCATAGAGAAATGGAGGCAAAACATACCCGATCTAAACTTTTTTGAAAATTATTCCCAGTATTTTTTTTACGTAGATTCAATTTTATGTGACTCTTCCCTGGAAATTCCAGGATACCAAACTAGACAAGTGTATTCGAGAAGGGGCGGACAAAGGAAGTATAACTTCTTAAAGGGCTGGGAGGGGGGTGAAAATATTTATTTAGAAGCTTGCGGAGGAAGATAGATGCATTAATTTTATTGATGGAGTATTTCACATGGACGCCTCACTTTAAATTCGTAGAAATTGTGGCATCAAGTAATTTAAAGGAGGACACTCATATTTCAGGAGAGATAGGATTAAGGAAATGGGCTCAGGATTTAAGGAAAGATTTTGGCATTATCAAGGGATTAGAGGGGTTAACTCTCATGCATGGGTTCCCATAGGCTGAATTTCAGGGGGAGGGGCTTACCTGGTCTAATCGGCACTTTCAATACTGTATAATTGAAATCTCAAGACAAAATATCATAAGCAGCGCGATAGCGCTGCCTAAATAAAGAGCGAAGTGGGCCCAATATATTGTTTTGTTTTTTAGACCAGGACACTTCTTATCGAAAGAAATGTCATAGGAACTTCAAAAAGAGCTCATTGAGGGCAACCAGTTATAGTGCTTTTTTAAGTTATGGTGTTAGTTATAGTGTTTTTTCAAGAGTCAAGGTGATCAGAAGGCAAATACCAAACACACACACATACGTTGCATTCTCTCGAAACGCATCTGATAGAAATTTTAAGATGGCCAATTGTTGTCGTAGACACTTCGAAAAGCGCTTAGTCGGTTGGTAATTGAGAGGGCTAGTCCCCTCTTTAATAGTCAAAAGTGATTGGAGTTATTTTGTTTGACGTAGTTTAAAATTCCAGAAATTATGTCTTTGAGGATGAGAACCTCCTCACAGTCCTCAGGGCAAGGGTTGTAAGGTATGCCCCGAGGGAATTTAAGGCTTTTAAGGAAACGGTAGTCGTATAAACTTCGGAGGAGGCTCATCGGATTGGAAATCGGAAGTTGGAGAGCCATTTTTAAGAGTCAAATTTATCGGAGGGCAGCTATACCTCAATCCCACGTCATATTTTCCCCAAATGCATCCGATAGAAATTTTAAGATAGCCATTTGTTAAAAAATAGTCCAAAGATCTCATAACATAGTCTTTGGGGTTGACACAACCCCCCAGAGTATAGGGGTAAGGGTTTTAAGTTATGCTCCGGGGGGATGTAAGGTTTTCAGGAAGAGATGGTCTTGTGAACTTTACAGGAGGCTCATTTGATTTGAAATTCATAGTTCTAGATCCATTTTAAGGGTCAAGCTTGATGGAGAGAAAACAGCGCCCCCCCCCTGATATGCTATTTTCCCCAAATACATTCGATCGAAATTGTGAGATAGCCATTTTGTAGCCAGTAGTCTAAAGAGAATATAACAACGTCTTCAGTAAACAAATATAAGAAATATTTAGGCGGACGTTGAACTAAATCAAAACGAACTATGATCATGTGGACTTTCAAAAAGGTGACAAAGCAATATCTCAAGAACAACTTGTATTATTAAGTTAGATCTTTAAGAGTAAGTTGTGGGTGATTTTGAACTAGCCAGAAGGCACTAAGTGTATACTTTTAGCACTACAACTGCAGTTACTGTAACTAATGACTCTAAGAGTATTAAGGTGAAACTTCTAGGAAGTGCTTAGGAGGAATTCCAATTAAATGAAAAAACTGTATACATGCATGTTTTCAAAAAGGCATATAAGCAATATCATAGGCAGCACCACTCTATAATAGCTAGAAATATCATTGAAACATTTAAACAAGCTAATTCGATTCAAAATTAAAAGTTCTAGGGTCTTTTCTAAGACTAAAAAGGGATTGGAGGGCAATCAGCCCGTCTCTCAAGCCAATTTATTTCCCTAACACATCTAGTCAAAATTTTGAGACAACTATTTTGTTCAGCATAGTAAAACGGTACAGCAACTATTTCTCTAGGGATATTAGGAATGTCAAACCCCCACAATTATGCCAAACTATAGATTCTTATAAAAAAAACGAAAAGTTATATTTTTTTTTCATGAAAATAACTTTGTCAATAAAAAACGAACAGAAATTCATTTAAAAAAACTTTTTCCGCAAAACAAGTTTTTCAAAGAAAACTAAAGAGCTCCATTAAGCAAAAACGCGCAGAAATGAAATCAAGTAATCATCCAAGCGTTCACGTTTTTTTACTTAAATAAGCAAAAAACTTTTTTTTACTCACTTTTGTTTACCCTTTTTTTATTTTAAGGAATAAACATCAGTATAGGTATATTGAACTGACAATCCACGGTCTTTTTTTTTCTTTTTTTTTCAGTAAAGCCTAAGTTATGTTCTGGTCTTGAGAAGGCATGGGGGTTGTCAGCCCTAGTAATGTTAATTTTTCTCGTTTTGAGTTTATAGTGATTTGACAGTGATTTTTGGTAGTTGTATGCTTGGCAGATTATTTGACTTTATTTCTGCCCATTTTTGGGCAGAAATACTTTACTGCCCTAAATACTCTTTACTTTTCTTTGAAAACTCTTTACGTTTGGTCTAAATTCATGTCCTTGAATAATGGAGAGAATATCAATGTTTTGTCAGGTAGATTTGATTTTGTTTCCTTAGTAATTTAATTTTTATACTAAATAAATCTAATTCATTTATTTTCGTAAACTACTGATATATTTTTATTTAGTTAATAATTTTTCAGTGATGAGCCTATAGCAAATATAGAAGGAAGTGCGCCCTTTCGAGTGTCACGAGTTAAATTCCACCCTTCCGGTCGTTTTCTTGCAACGTGTGTGCATGATTCATCCTGGCGGATGTGGGATTTAGTACAGCTTGAAGAAGTATTGCATCAAGAGGGGCATTCAGGGCCTGTTTATTGTATTGCATACCATCCAGATGGATCACTTGCAGTGACAGGGTAAGTGACGGAGTTTGAGCTGGGTGAAACGTGAAAAATTACGAGGCGAGTGATTTCAAAAGTTTGACATCATCTTTGTCAATTTGCTCTTCTAAAAGAAAAATAATATGGACGAAACTATTATTTTACTATATACAGAAAGTTTTCTTATGTGGATTTTCACATTTGTTACTGGCTCACATTTTAATTCTCGTGTCGTCCATGGAGGCAAGTGATTGGAGGGTAACCAGCAACCCTTTTATACCGTTTTAAGCTACTCTCCTCGTAAATAAATAAGATAAAAATTTTCATAAAGGCATTTGGCTAAGATAGTTAAAGGGTCCAATAACTATGCCTCCAGGGATGACAAGACCTTCCACATCCCTTGGGGCAAGGGTTGTAAATTGTGTAATTTGCATTGTTTACACATAGGATTTATTGTTCGGAAAGGGGGGGGGGGTATCTTGTCCTGTGTGTGTCCGAAAAGGCTAAGGGTATTAAGGTGAAACTTTGGAATATTAAGGGTAATGTTGAACTAAATCAAAAGATACTGTATGTATCTGGGTTAGCTTAGGAACAAGTAAAGGTATTAAGTTAAACTTCCAGGGCCAATAAATATTAAAAAATAAAGGTGTTTAACTATGATAATAATAAATTGCAATAATAAGTAAGAAATAATAAATTTAAAAATACTGAAAACGCAGGATATTTTGAAGGACTAGGACGTGCCCAGAATACAATAACAAGGTTTTACATATTTTTTAAATAAGAGAATGCCCTGCGTTTTTAGTAGCTGACTCTGCTTAGTCTCATTCAGGGCTTCTAGAAAGGGGGCCATCCTTTAAATGGGTAGGGTACTTCCAGATTCATGTAGGTGCAGACCAAGGGGACCCAACCCCTTGGAGACGTATAATAGAATCCCGAGTACCCTCGATCGGGGGTTATAAATATAGGAAGAGGAGGCGGAAGACCCCTATGATGTGGACCATACGGGGTCTATTGACATTTTTCTATTGGGAAAAATTGGCTTGGTCGCAGATTCTCGAAGGAAAGGGCCTTTATTTGGAGGAACAATTGTGAAGTACAGAAAATCTAGCGTCACGAAAAAAGTCTCTGTATCATGGTAGAAAGGAGTGGCTTGCTACTACCCCCCCCTCCTCCCAAAAAAAATAACCATTTAAAATTTATTTTTTAATAACAAATCAAGATAAAATATAAAGACAAACTCTGCTGCTACGTTCGTAGCTGACTCCAGTCAAATGTAACTGTGTAAGAGTTTGTAATTGGTCAGAGTAAACAATAAAAAAAATCTATGACATAATTAATCTTGAAAATCTTAATATGCTACCCCATCCAGAGCATTTAACCATATTTTGTTCCGTTAATCTGATTTTTAAATATTACTACAATTACTGCTAATAGTCTGAATAACCAACACTGACGTGAAAAACAGACTGTCTCTAGTGCATCAGATGGTCTCTCGTATAATTTAAATTTGGTAGTGATTGAAGTATATATATTTTTATTATATTTCGCTGTAATTTCTGTGTTGCTTGTTCAGGTTTTTTGCAATGATTGCAGTAATTTTTGAAAATCATTAAGATTTCTACCCAATTTAAATTATACAAAAGACAATCTGTTGTGCCAGGGACAATTTGTTTGTCATTTCTTGCTTATTCAGGCTATTTGTAGTGATATTTGGAAATTATTAAGATACGAGTTTTGTTTTAATTTTTTTTTCTTTGTATGTTGTGTTTAATTTAGCTTCACTCATTTTTTTCACGTTGATAAAGGCTCCTGAACGTAAAGTCGAAGTATTCGGATCTTTATTATTGACTTTCTTTTTTTTCTGTTTTATTCCCCTGCTTTGTTTAAATATTATACCCGTTTTTCTCTCTATATTTTCATGGAAAGCTAGTATGATCTAAGAAATTGTAAACTTTGAAAACTTCAACTCAGGTATTTTTACCTGCCATGCTTTTTTTTCATTTCTGGAATTCCCACCAAGTATTATAAAAGGAATTTCCTTGGAAACCAGGTACTGCCGCTAATATCATTGCTGCTGATTCGTTTGTTGATGATTCTTTATAGTTTTGAGTTTTAATGTCAAACTTTATGTATCTTTGAAGAAAAAAACCTTCTGCAATTAATTAATTTTAACTCCAAGAAGGGAATGAGTGGGTGGTAACAAAAGGATAGACTTGCTGGGACCAGGGTTGCCAACTTGAACATTTTTCGTGTGAAATGCACTCTTTTTAACCTCACAGAGGATGCGGAAGAGTGGAAATAACTCTTTTTGGTTGCAGTTTTCATTCTCTTTAAACGTCAATAGTTTACCTATTCGTCATAAGAGCATTTAACCCAAGGAACAGGACTGCCAACTTGCACTTATTTCGCGTGAAATGCACCGTTTTTTGAGCAAAAATCGCTCTTTTCTGGCCTTGATTTGCACTTGTTTTAGACGTCGACAGTTGGCAACCCTGGCTGGGACCCGAGTAAATAATTTATTACTAATACGATAATGTATCATAAATAAAGAACTAACCATGGTAATACTAACTGAGAGTTCAAATAGTGGACGGTAGGGAGCAATGTACCCATCAAAAAAATCTTTTTTGTGCTGGTGGTGGATTCGTAAATTTTATTTTTTTCGACCACACATAATATAACTTATTAGTATAAGGAAGCTTGCATAATTTCTGAAAGGGATCAAATTCCAGATCGAATTCGAATACCAAAAACCTCCCTACTTACCTAATTTGACATATCATTGATAATCCTTTTTAGGGGTCTTGATAGCTTTGGAAGAGTTTGGGACTTGCGTACAGGTCGATGTGTAATGTTCATGGAAGGGCACCTGAAGGGGGTTTTAGCTGTAGATTTCTCCCCCAATGGTTATCATATTGCCTCCGGCAGTGAGGATCACTCTACAAAAATATGGGATTTGAGAAGACGAGATGTGCTGTATACTATCCCATCGCACACAAACCTTGTGTCTGGTGTCAAATTTGAGAAGAATCATGGACAATTCCTTGTTACAAGCTCCTATGATAACACGGCAAAGGTGCGTTATTAATTATATAATCATTCTTGTTCAATGATTTACCTTGAACATTCTAACTTTTGAGCGTTAGTAATTTAAAGGCAAACAGAAAAATTGGCAAGAGAAATTTACTTTAGTTTGAGCTGAAGATAAAAAAAAGAGAAAATACTTTCGTCAAGATAGAATTTTCATTCTATACATTTCGTGTGTTTTATCTATACATACATGCATTCAATTCATTCTTATAAATATTTTTTTATTTTATTTTGCTTTATTGTCTGGACTTCAGTTGTATATTTAATTAAAAATCAAATTCTATAATAATAGTAAATACATGCAAGATGTTGTTCTTCTAATCTAATATTTATCTCTTCTTCACTTCCATTTTTGACTCTTTCTGGTAATCACTATTGCATATCTTTTAACCGCAAGTATCTGCTCTTTACTTTCATTTTTGACATGTTCTGATTCTCGCTGTCGGTTGTCCTCTAACCGGAAGTGTCTTTGTTCTTCATTTTTGTTTTTAATTCGTTTTGATACTCGTGGTTGCAAGTCTTCTAGCCCAATTTTTATTTCTTCTTCATTTCGGATTTTCATTATCTCAGACAATTTGCCAATACCCTTTGCTTTGGCTGCCCGTATTGGTCTAGTCCCAATGCCCCTAGCCCCTAGGAATGAAATTAAATATAAGAAGTACTTGTTGTGGTCAACTCTGGCTTCATGAAAAGAGCAAATGCATAATTTTAAGTTAAATAATCATGGCTCCCCCTAAGGGACCATCTAGCTAAGAATGAACCATACCCCATCGTAACCAAAAAAAAAAAAAAAAAAAAAAATACTGTAGAAAAAATCATTGAATAAGAATTATAGTCCCCTGATCCATTTCGGCGTCAATGCATTTAGACTAGAGGGGAAGACCTGCATAATATTGTCCTAGAAAAGTGGTTAGCAAACCAAAATTCTCTTTTTTTGTTTTTGTGAATTAGCTTTCTTTCTTCTTTTTTTTTCAACGCAGGGACATTGATTTAGTAAAGATTGATGTATCTGTTCTGTATCATTTTGATCTTTTTTCTTACCTAGATTGAATATCTAGAACAAATGGTCGCAAAATCATGAAACTTATTTGATCCCAACCTTGATCCCGTGCTGGTTTCCCGTAGTATTGTTAGTCATACAGTAAGTATAACCGTACTTAATGATTTTGTAGTATCCAATCATTACCCTTTGTCTTTTAGTATTAAAAGACAAAGGGTAATGATCGGATGGCTCCATTTAACTGTGCATGGGTAACCCAAGAATCTAAGTGGCGTACTGTAGTAGAATGTAAAAAGGTTGATATGCTCTAGTACCTGCATTGCATTGATAATATTCTCGCAAACATAAAAATACCATTTAAGCTTCTCCAGAATTCAGTTCTGTCTTTAATTAAAGAAACTTGTCTTAAATTAATTATATCCAAACCTTTGCTTTTGCCAGATACCAGATTTCAAAAAAATCCCGTAGAGGTAATTTTACAGTCTCAATCCAACTTAACCTGGCGCGTTTAACCCTTGACCCCCTTGATGGCTATTTAGCTGAACTCTAATTTTTTTTATGTCTATAGGGCTTTACCAAGCGACCGAAGTCACTCTTTTACGAAATAGGTTGCACCAACTGGTGCAACCATTATTATTCAAAACATGTTTTGTAGCTTTTGGTTGATATGGGCTGCAGTTTGCCCTTTAATATGTTACAGCTACCGCTGAAACCATGATTAAGAGCCCGTTCTTTACTATAAACTAAGTACAATGTATGCACTGGTTTGTTCTTCTACTGATCGTCTTTTATGTAATAGAAACGTCAAAAAGGGCTCATTTGATTGGAAATTCAAAGGGCTAGTGCTCTTTTTAATAATCAAATGCGGTTGGAGGGCAACTAACCCCCTATCACGCCTACCATTTCCCTGAACACATTCAATCAAAATTTTGAAAATTTTGACAAAAGGGTTGGAGGGCGAATGCCCCCCCCCGCCCATCATTTCTCCAAACACTTTCGATCAACATTTTGATATAGCCATTTTGTTGAACGTAGTTGAAGGGTCCGGAAATTATGTCTTTGAGTATGACAACCCCCTCCCCCCCCATCCCTCAGGGCTAAGGTTGAAATTTATGCCCTGGGGGCATATAAGGTTCTTATAGAAAGTGTTGTCTTAAGAATTTAAAAAACGGCTCATTAGATTGGAAAGTGAGAGGGCTTCTGCCCTTTTTAATAGTCGAACCCCCACGCCCATCATTTCCCCAAACATTTATGATCAACATTTTGATATGGCCATTTTGTTCAGCGTAGTTGAAAGGTCTGTAAATTATGTCTTTGAGCATGACAACCTTCCCCCCATATCCCTCAGGACAAGGGTTGTAAGTTATGCCCTTGGGGCATATACAGTTCATACAGAAAGTTTTGTCGTAGAACCTTCAAAAAGGGCTCATTCGATTGGAAATTGAGAAAACTAGTGCTTAAATTATTAGTCAAAAGTGATCACAGGGAAAATGCCCCCACGTCCATCATTTCCCCAAAAACTTCCAACCAAAATTTTGATCAACGTATTTGAAAAGTCTGGAAGATTTTTTCTTCGTTGATAACGAATCCCCCCAGCCCTCAGGGCGAGGGTTGTAAGTTATTCCCTGGGGGCATAAAATGTTTTTATAGAAAGCATGGTCATATAGACTTCAAAGGGGGATCATTGGATTGGTAATATGACGCTCTAGTGCTCTTTTTAAGAGTCAAGGTGATCGTAGGGCAGCTACCCCCCCCCCCCCCACCCACACACACACATCGTATTGTTTTGAAATACATCTAATAGAAATTTGGGATTGTCATTCTATTCAAAATAGTCTAAGTATCATATAACAAGGCTTTTGGGGTTGAAACAAACCCCAGAGATTAGGGGCAAGGGTTGCAAGTTATGCCCAGGGGGTATTTAAGGTTTTTTATGGAAGGGATGGTTGTTTAACTTCAGAAGAGGCTTATTATTTTTCCCTGAAAAAGACTATGTCAATATAAAACGAACAGAAATAAATTGAAAATAAAATTTTTCCACAAAACAAGTTTTTCAAAAAAGTAAAGAACTTCATTCATTCAAAAAAGAACAAACATAGAATCAAATAATTTACCAAGCATACAACTACCACAAATCAGTATCAATAAATAAATAAAACCCGAAACAAACAGCAATTAAAATAAATAACAGAGTCAAACTCAAAACGACCAGAAATTAATATGAGTAGGGTTCTAAACTCATTTGCCTTCTAAAAGCCAGAGCATAATTTCTACTTTACTGAAAAAATTCTTTTAAATGTTTTCATTTTTGTAACTTTAAGAAGTCAAAAATAAATTAAGATTTTAAGCAATAAATATCAACATGTGTATATTAAACTGACAATGCACATTTTTTTCAGTAAATTCATTTGAATTTTTTTAGACAACCCTGGTACGTCAATAATGCGAAAGAACTAAGTTACTTCTATCGAATGTATATTTTTTTACCGTCTTTTACATTTCTCCATCGATGACTAATAGTTTACCGAGAACAATATATTAAAGAAGTTAGTTGTTTTCTTTCTTGATTATTTATTTATATTATATATATTTATTATACTGTTCTAAAAATTAGTTTGTTGGTAATATTAGTTGAAAGATAAAGACGGTATTAGCAACATGAAAATAGTAGGCTAGGGAACTACTCACGTCCCCGAGTTGAAAAGACTTTGCAGTATATCTGCAAGAGCATAGGAGGGAAATGATGCTTCGACGTGTTTATAAAAAAGAGAGCCTTTTTGCTTTTGAATTTCTGAGGACTTTTAAGCTTCTAAATTTTCTTTATTTTATGAAGGTTTTAAAGTTGATGTTTTCCTCATTCGCTATCTCTCTTTTTATCTGCTTTTAATTATTTTTCTTTCTCGTTGTTTCTCCCCCTCTATCTCCCTTCCTCCCCCTTTCTCTTTATTTCTCCCCTTTTCTATCGATCTCTTTCTCCCTCCCTCTTCTAATGTCAATCACTCACATATACTCCCTTCTGTTTAACTTTTCTTGTCATTTCTATTTAATTTTTGTCAGGTATGGGCGGTAAATACATGGCAACCGTTACGAACTCTGCAAGGTCACGATGGAAAGATCATGGGATTGGATATATCACCTGATGGTAGCCAGATATGCACCTCATCGTTTGACAGAACATTTAAACTTTGGAGTCCTGAATGAGATTTTGTTTTGGAATTTGTGTTTCATTAAATTTTTTCCATTTTTGGTAGAGTTCGTGTGTATGCCCAAATCTAGTAAATTTAATGTATTGCATGTATTCTTGGGCATTCTTTAAACTGTCAATGTGCAAGCACGAATACATCTCAGCAGAGGACGAGAGTAAAATCTTCAAAACAGTTCACAAACAGGTGGTTTGGAAGTTGTTTCATATTGTGTCGCAAAATGCAAGTGTTCGTTTGGCCCAGAACCCAAAATTCACCTTTTGCGTTTTTTCGACAATGTTCTTAAGATCAACAACTTCACATATGTAGTGGCAGACTTGGTTTTTTACAAGGGGGGATCACTAAAAGTACTTCAGGAAAGCAACCTAATTTGAACATCAAGTAACCTAATTTGAACATCAAGTAACCTAATTTGAACTTCAAGTAACCTAATTTGTTAGATTGTTATTTCCTTTCATATGTTTGGTTCGTAGAAAGAGGGCTTAATCGTCTAGAATGTGAATGTTTTTCAATAATTTTTAGATAATATGACTTAGCTACTGTTAGGAAAAATATGCCCTCTACTGGAAAAATAAATTATTATGAACGTGCCAGTCAGAAGAATTTACGACACTAAATGATTATTAGTTAAAGATACAATTTTAGCCCCAGCCACAAATGGCTATGGGACGTCTCAAGCTTCTTTCTTTTTCTTTCAAACGGGGCTAATATTTTCTAGGCTGTTAAATTGGTTCAGATTTATCAATCTGGGATTGGGTTGAAGGGAAGAATCAACAAACTTACCAAAGGACAAGACCCCATTTTCTTTGGTGAGTCAGTGCAAATTTCTCCCCTGGTTTAACAAGAAGGAAAATCACCTTATTTTGCATTGTTAGCACTGATGTGTCCTCTCTTTTATATTCTTTTTTTTCTCTACTGCTAACCGGGCACAGGAACATCATAGAGATTTTCTTATGGCTTATTTCAAGTGAAATTGCTACATATACGTGCTTTTGTAATTAACAAAACATAATGTTAAAAAGGAAATCTATTTTTGACAAAATCTTCATATGCAAGATGATGAATGACGTCATAATCTTAGGTTATAACCAGAAATGATATTATAGTAAAACTGCACGACCTACGTCGGTTACAATGACATCGGTACCCATATAAAAGGGTGAGAGGTTAATTCAGTCGTGAAAGCTACCAAAACAGTTAATAGATTAGGGAGGCAGTATGAAATGGACTTTAAAGGGTGTCTGGGTAACAGTGATGACAACTTAGTTTCTCTTTTCCTCGTTCCTGCTTAGTAAAAGCCGCAAGCTTTTTCCTCTATGTAATTTGTATTTTACATAATCATGGTCGTTTTAAATAAGACCGAGTTTGCCTTTATGTAAAATAAAGATGCATGTTTCTTTCAGTAATATCAGGGTTGCAGTGATAGCTGAGCCGCAACCTAGCAACGAACGAACCACGGCTCCTAGCAATCCCAAATTTAAAACTACCTAATGGGAATTATTACTGCATATCGGATGAAGGTATAGAATTGTGCGAAAAATTTCAAAAAAATTGAAAAGTTCAAGGGTATGATTATATTTATAAGGCAAATTTATAACCAAATGTATCAAAATGTTGCAACCAACTTCCTTACAATGATTACGTAATTTCAAAATCTAAATATAGAAATAGAAGAAGAAAGATATTAAACGATGCATCCTCAGTTGCTTTACAGTTTGAATGTTGGCTGTCTGTGGTTAAGCATGCAGAAGAGGGTTGGTTATCAGCCACGAGTGCCGGTGTATGTTCCAGGAGGCAGGTACATCTCCATTAAATTGCGGGGAATAGGTGAGCTGGAATAATCACTTCCCTTGACTTATTCACAGGCATTTACTTCAGCACTTGGCGCCGATGGCTTGGACCACTGGGATGCTTGTGTACAGCCCACTCTGAATTCTGTCCAAAATAGTATCAAAAAAGGCTGCTCTCCAGGTATGAAGAAACCTGTGTCGGAATTTGTTTACGTTCGCCCAGGTGTCTGAAGCAAGGAGACAATTCTTTCGGTTTTGCTATCCTGGTAAAACTCAATCTTATAGAGTGGGCCCAAACGCGTTTACCAATATTGTTTCCGATGTTATTGACACTTTCATAAAGTGTGATGGCGATTAAGTTGGTCTACCAGGCTTTGTTATCCATCACCCTTGTGAAGTTTCCTTCATTCCCGCCGATGCTTATTAGATAGACAGATAGATAGATAGATATTTGAAAAAAGACTATCACAAACCCTAGTGGACCGAATTTGATTTCTCAGTAAAAAAAATAGAATAACAAAATAATAAAATAACAACATATAGTTACCACTGTAACGAAACACAACAGGTAACAGTCAGAAAATACAAAGTCATAAACATAGGTTATGAATATAAAATATTTTATAGGTCATAATATAAAAAGATAAAAAGAACAACAAATAAAACTTTTCAGTTAATTCCTTTAAAACAAAAACTGACATTCTAATGCAGTCCCGCATATAAAAGGGAGACATTCGTTTCTATGCTGATAACTCAAAAGAAGACTGGCTGCACAGAGAAGAGATAGTAGAAGAAGAAAAATGCTGCTGGTGAGCAAAAATTTAGGAATTTAAAATGGTTGTATAGTGGCAAAAACAAGCTAAAACGGGAGCCATTGCCCCAGACAAGAGAATGGACCTTTAAAAACCTATTCCCTACCTCTACATAGTAAAAATAAAGGGAGTAATTTGTCTGTTCTAAATACAAACACAGACAGTTTATCTACAAAAATTGATGAATTTTAAGCCCTAATATCAACCCTCAAACCCCATGTCATTGTTATTACGGAATCACTACCCAAGAACTGTCAGCAACCAGATGTGTATTTCTAGCAAGTGCCTGATTATAATCTTATTATAAATAGTAATTATAAGCGTGAAATTTTCTTTTATGTACATACCTCATTAAAGTATATTGAAGTTAATGACCCAATCTCTTCAGGTATATGTGAATCCTTAGTTATTGATGTGCAGTTACCTGGGTCCTCAGTTGCTTTTAGAGTTGTAGCCATTTATCGTAGTCCTAGTGAATTGTCTACATTTAATAATAAAAAAATATTGCAGGATTTGTCCTCTGTCTCTTTATCTAGTTCTAAGTTTCTAGTAGTTGGTGACTTTAACCTACCCTCTATTGATTGAACCTCAAGTACAACACAACTTTCTGATGAGTTGTTTGAAAATAAATTCCTACAAACTTTACATGAGCATTACCTGTATCAGCATATTCAAAAACCTACTCGTTTTCGCGCTAATTCTGTGAAGCAACTTCTGTGAAGCATGCTAGTATACGTAAAAACCAAACAGCTGAAAAAGAAAAAAAAACAATCCAAGCTACTAAGAACGAAAATTTTCAGATAGTATCTCAACCTACACCACCAAGAAAAAGATCAAGATGTTCACCAAACACACAGCCAAATATTGAAGAAATCATAAAAAAACAGATCCTATCTCAGTTTTGATAAGGAACACTAATGGAGATCCGTTTAAACAAGAAGAGATCCTAAATTTAAAGAAATTAATATTTTCGGCTGCAAAAGCTGATTTTGACGTGTGTGTTCTTAGATCAGCTATGGCTGTAATTTGTTT
>JAQQPU010003315.1:14935-57978 GCA_029168905.1 Artemia sp. Kazakhstan ARC1039 | reverse complement strand
AATGACATTATTGCAGGAGTATGCTTGTCTTCTCCTTCTTGTTCTCTGAAGGTCTTCTTGTTCTCAGAGGACATAACCATCCATGAAAACAGACATAAATGTGACAAAGTTCCTGTTTTTTCATTCTCACTGACAAAATCCATAAAACCATCAAATAAATCGACCTACACACATAACCATCCATAAACTATGTAAAAAAAAAGTTATAGGTGGCAGCAGGGGTGAGTGATCGGAGCTTTAGGGTCAATTCTACTTATGTCTGCAAGATATTTTCTCAGGGAATGCTTGTCGATATAATGAAAACTGATTCTCCGACATTAGACTATTGCATGAAGCTTTTACGTCGTGGTCCAAAGGCATTTACACAATTTATTGACATATTAATCACGACAAGACAAAATGATATTGTGGATTTGCTTTTAAACACACTAGCTTAGAAACTTAAGACTATGATTTTTTCATGAGAAAGATGTTGTTCAAAGAGTATTTACTCCTCTCTCTCTCTCTCTCTCCCACTCAATTTGTTGATCGTAGCTCAGTTTCAGTTTGGCGGTGAGAGTGTCAACACATGAAAAAATGTTCCATACATGCCCACTATGCGTGTATACACTGGGCAGCTGGTCATCGTGTGAGAATTGCACAATGATTGATGAGTATGATGAAAAGTGCAAATTATGCAACCCGTGTAAATTACATACAGGATATGCCGTACAAATTAAAGGTTAGAATTCCTGTCTTGAAGAGATGTGTGATTCTCACCCTACAGGACACCTATGCTCTAATTGCCACAATGATACATGTAATCAGTGGGAGAATACATATCCTGGTATGATTAGAAAGAATCCTAAACGTGATTTTAGTTTATTGCCAAGAGATTGGTATCGTCGTGGCTTTAGATTGTTTTGGGAGGAGGAGCCAGGTCTACGATTCAACTGTTGGAATAACAATAGAATTTGGTTTCTACGTCATCGTTGTGAAGACAGTGGCTACTATAATTATAAGCCTACTGATTTTTATTTGGCTGTTACAGAATGTGATTCACCACTTGAGGACACTGTATGTGAAATTGCTTGAAATAAGCAAATTGAAACACGCAAATTTTACAAAATGAATGAAAATAGTAACATTGACTATACAAAGAGATACGATTGAATAAGAGTGAAGTTACATTACACTGTAGAAAATGTGACCATGACATTGCAGCACATCAGGATCAGTATAAAGTGAATTCAGATGATCTACCCACATTAGCTGTTCTCGGCAAAAGACTATACGTAGTTGAAGAAGAAATCTAAAGAGTAGAAAAGCCGTTTTTATCGGGTATATACATTATTTTTAGTAATAAACAATTTCACATATATTTTTAGAATATTTTATTCGTAGGGCACTAAAATCAATATTAAACACGCTTCAAAGTATATTTTCCACTGGGAAGTCGTTCAGTCGAGGAAAGTCAACGTAAATGTTGAGAAACTGCTTGTAGGTATAGCCACGACATCTGAACATGAAAAAGAGTAGTGCTGAAACCCTCATGTCTTAGTCGTTAAATCCTGTACTCTCCTCTGGTTTTGAATAATAGTTTTCCCACTGCTCTCAATAAAGTTGTTGATGTGTAGAGTGTAGAAGTCATATGATAGGCCAAGAGGATTAAAAAATTCGATATTCTTTGATGTTTCAAAGATGCATAGCTAATGACCTGTCTTCAAACTTGATGGACTCCTATTAACAATGATTAGGGTATTGTTAACACTTGGAATTTTATCAATGAAGTCCGATGGTATGCAATAGGACTTATACTGGGACATGTATAAATCCATATTAAATACGCTGATTATTTGGTTTGTGTTCATGGTTCAAGGTCTAGTACAACACTGCCGTCGGGTATGATTTCTCAAAAGGTTTCAGATTGACTCAATGATATTTATGTGATGCTTTCAGTCAAAGCATCGGCAAATGTGCACTCTAAACGTACATTTCCCGTTCGTACTATGCTCATATCCTGAGTGCCAGAAAAGTCTAAAAAATTACAACATGGTTTTTTGAGAACATTGAATCGGTTGTTCCATTTTCAAATAGTTGTGAATCATGATCTTGGGATTGCATGGTCAACTCATACAGAGTTCTATAGGATTTTTTATCAAATGATAGAATGTAGAGTGGAATTCCATTCACTTTGCACACAAGGCTAGATAGACCAAAAAAATTAAAATCAGGGGGGATGAAGTCCAGGATCCAACGGCACTGGCACTCTTCACAAAGGCCAAAGCGAGTTTTGATGGGATTTCTCCATTGATAAATGATGAATCGGTATAGCTGCGAGAGCCAGTAGCAATGTGACGTTGATTGGTAATTGTATGGTGGAAAAGAAGTTTAATATTGTTACCATTGCTCTTAGCTTTTCCACTGCCAATGCAAAAGAGCTAATAACCTGTTGTTTTCAAACATGAAGAATTGCTGAAGGGATAATGACATTTGCGTCAGGCGCTGCAGCAAGTGTTTTTCTCAAAATGAAATTTGATGGAGCTACTTGTAACTTTATGTCAATCTTGACATTGGGGGTAACCATTGGGATATATTGAATATCTCATGATTTAATTTTCCAACTAGATGATACTCCTGGGTCACTGCAGCAGTTAACTCACCGTCAGTATCAACACCTGATCTATATTTATAGCCCAATGCCTGTCCTCTCAACTCCTTATACGCCTTTGGTGTCATCATCATAGATTGTATGTAGCTCGCATAGTTTGATAAATTATTGCTAGTGCTCATCAATGTTCCATTAATGAATACATTAATTTGTTTGAACAAGTTGTGGAGGATACAGTTTTCATAGGACAGCCCATCGCCAGCACTGGGAGTTGAATTGTCTGACTTTTTCTTCACCGCAACATTTAAATCAATAAATGTTAATGATAAATCAATGAAATAGTCTTTATTGGAAAGTATCTGAAAGTGTATATTTTCCGAGAGGGGTTGTTGAGGATTAAATTGTTCATAGTAGCTATACTTGACACTGAAATCAACATTTTCAGCATTGAACAGATTCAATGAGGAGCTGATTGATGGATGCGATTCTTTGTGGGGGAGATAGGTCATCTTAAGAGAAGAAATCCTTCTTTGATATAACAATCTTTTTCTTCTTCTTTTTATTGGTCTTCTTCCTTTTATTCCTCAAAGTCGTTGTTGATGTCTTTCACTTCCCACCTGGGTAGAGACTGATGAGTGAATGATGACCATGCACCTTTTTTGACCCCTTCCCATTTTGCTGAGATTTTAATTGCTCACCAACGGCTCTTGCTGAAGATCTAATATTTTCTTTAACACTCTCGTTGAAATTTTTACCCGATCCCCAGTCCTGTATTGTTTAGGCAGCAAAATATGATGCAGCAGGTACAAGATATTTTCTGGCAAGGGGTAGTGCAGAACGAAATTTCCTAGCAAACCAACTACCAAGACCATAGCCAGACACTGCAGTACGCCCCTTGTAATAGTCCAATCCATGACCTATTTGAGGAGGACCCAGAGCACCAACATAGCAGTCAATATCAGGACAGAAAAATGGAATTCTTCTATTGTTCATCTTAGGCAGTAACGATGGGTAGAAAATGACACGTAATCAAATCATAACCTTTTGATATTGCTAGAGGATCACCTAATTCAATTCTTAGTGTTAACTGACAGAGTAGCAAATATGAAGTGTTTAAAGGAACATACTGAAGATGCTTTATATTGTAATGATGAATATGATCTTGATTGGTTTTTCGTTCAAGAACTCATAGGAGAGGGCCATTGCTATTTCCAACTCTGGATAGTTCAACAAATGAGGCTTAGAGAAATATACAAGTGTCCGAAGAGAAGGCAAGTGGATACTCAGCAAAAATAACAATAGTGTTTCCGGCACTTTCTATATTAAAAAGTGAATTATATATATTAAAAAGATTATATTAAGTTTAAAGCCAAGAACATCTTTCAGATTATCATTGAGAATAACCTTTTCATTGGCAATGGGTGAACTAATGTATATCCTCCCCTCTTCATTTGAATAGTTGAAATGAAAGGCTCCTTTTTGCGAGCCGAAATTCTTTTAATGATAGAACGACACAAATCATTCATACATCCGAGTTCCTCGTATGGTAATTCAACATAAGGATAATCCAACCAATTGATCCTTTGAATTTTATGTTGTTCGCCAGTTAGTGGTTGCCAAGGATAGCATAGGTATTTTCGAGAATACAGTCGACAAGAGCCACTTCATACGCACCGTCGAATTTGATGGCGGGGAGAGTTTCGTCCAAAAATTACTTGTTTTATTCAACTCATTGTAGAGAGGGTCAGAGACGTTGGAAATAAATGTTACATAAAAATCATTGGGCATTGTCAATGTCTTCAACACCGATCCAAGAATCAAAATCAGAGTTGTATCCTAGCCACCGAACAAGTAACTGTTTCTTGCCCCTGCGAGGACGGATCTTTAATATTTTTCAATTTGATTAATTTCACTATTATTTTTAACTTTTTGTTGTTTATAGTCATAAAAGCCGCCGAGAATCTCTTCATCTTTAGTGTCTCGCAGACGATAAGTTATGGGTTTGGTGTCTAGGATTTTGCCACTTTAAAAAGTTCAGTGGACCCCAAGTAATTCCCTTTTTCAAAAAAATTAGTTGTTCTATTAATTCTAACAGGATCACCAACATGGACTTTTTCTTCACAATCATTTCATCGGAATATTGTTTAAGAAAAATATCAAATGTATTATGATCAGAATGATGAACTTCCGTTGGGGTTGAGTTGGACAATGATCGCTGGGGTCGTTGATTATAAACCAACATGATTTTTATCTAAATCATGAATAAAAGCATGTGTATTTGTCAATGTACAGTATCTTGAAATTAAAAGTCGAATAGCTCTTATCAATCGTTCGGCCAATGCAGCCTTTAAAGAACTGTGACTCTGATAGAGCATTGTATTATATTTCATTAGTACTTTTTCGACATGTGGATTATCAAATTCACTACCCCGATCCGTTTGAATTTTTGTATACGAATCTTGTTCAAGAATACTTTCTATAGCCTGAGCAACTTCAACGCCTCTCTTTGTCCACAATGGAATGGCATATGCATAGCTACAAAAAACACTGATTGCAAGTAGAATGTACTTGTATGGTGTATTGCGACGCCTTTGAATCTCACCTAGAGTTAAGAGATCTGCTTGCATTATATGCAGTGGGAAAAACGCTTTAGTTTTTCGATAATGGTTAGCCCGAAGCCTATGATATCTATGCAGAGTGTAACTTGATTCATTTTGTAAATAGGCTTGTACACTTTTAGTGTGAACACCACTGACTTAGGAAAGAGTGGTGGGGGATCTTAAACTTCCCGCTTCACCAAAATTTTCATAAACACGTTTCAAAACTTCAACAATTTTGAACGTTAACACGTAGTGTAACGTTCACTACCCTTTTGTATACTAGCGGGTGGTGATAGTGACGTTGAGTTGATATCAATACGTCTTCACTTTTTTCTAGCTATTAGCGGTGTGCTCCTTATCGTCAAATCAATGTTTCTACTAGGTGTGCTAGTATTTTCCAAGATTAATTTAAAATCTTCCTCTTCTTCTTCTCCATGTTTTAATCTTGTTTTTGATGAGGAAGGACCATGTTCATTTAATTTTTTTAGAATTTTACTATAGCTAATAAGGCTTTTGGGGAAGTTTAATGTATTTAGAAAGTTGTATAGATGACTGTCAAATGCTAAAAATCCTTTACGATTTGTAACCATATCATAGATTAAATAAAGTAGAGTATAACTCTTCGCTTGAATCATAATTCGTTTCCCATTGCTATCAACTTGAATATGATCTTGACCACTTTCCATGAGATAAGTTATGAGTCGTTTACTTTGTTCACGATATGAGTGTGGCATTAGATTGCCAATGGTCGACACTATTGAATCCAATTCCTAATTCTTTAATTTTATTCCAGCAGCAGAAGAATCTTGAGGTGATGCTTCTTTTTTGTGATCAATGACACTCACATTAACTGGTCTCGCACGATAGGGCTTATGTTTGTCCACTCAGCGAAGTGCATCTTGAAGTAAAAACAATTTTTCTATCATCGTCATTATTCTCATTGTCAATGAATTTACTCAGATTGTCCTCAAAGTGTTCCACTGGTGAAAGAGCGAGTTCTATTGGAGTCAATTTATAGGGTTTAGCCATCTAGAGAACACTGTTTACAAGTCCTGCAATTATTGGCAGTAAAAGTGTAAAAAAGCTACCACCCGCCTGAAGAAGACGTTTCCTTTAAAAAAATTGCTTTCCTTTTACAAACCAAGGCACGCACAATGGAACGATGTTGCTTTGCCTGTTGCTCAACTACTTCTGGAAGTTGAACATTTCCCTTAGTCAAATTTAAACAAAGTTCAGATATTAGATTAATGAAATCATCGTCAATACCATGTTTGAGTATGGCTTTCCTAAGTGGGGGTTTTGAAGTGCTTAAAACAAAAAATAAATGTCTATTTTCATGTAGTTTTTTCAGTGTCATGATGGCAAATAATAGCCCTTTTTACTGTTCACATGAAGATATAATGTAATTTCATTGTCAAAAATATCTGTGACTACACGTAAATCCTCGGGTGTATTTTGATTAGGATCCAATAGAATGTAGCTGTAGGGTTTATTAATTGCCTGATTGTACGCTGAAAGTATAAATTTTGGAGCACCGGGATATATTTGTTTATTGAGAGTTATTAGCGAGCTAGAATCACAAACAACTCTGTAGATGATACAGTATGTACAGTTCAAAGCAAGTGTTCACATACATTTGCTCTGATGAAAGAAATTGTGTAGAACTAGATTGGAGGAAATCTGTGCATGATGTGAGCGAACAGTAAACAATTTTAGCATTTCCTGGAACCATTGTTCAATGGATTCAGGTAAATCATCAATAATCAGCAAAGAGTTTGGTTCAATAATGTCGAAAACATCAAGTCCCTGTATGAATTGTATCTGCAACATCCCCGATGTAGCAATATCTTTTATTTTATCGTATGACTCCTGCCAAACACTGTTGCAATAGTAGATTTTTTTCGGTTTTTCCGTAAACATTTTATCACAATTTTTAATTATTTTAGTTAAGAGTGTCGTTTTGCCTGATATTGATGGACCAAACAGAAATAATCTGAATGGTGTTTTAAATAGATACGTTTTGCTGTTCGCTTCAACAGCTCACCTACAACTAACTGTAAACTATAGATGTCTAATGACTAAATAATTTCCCTATTACTACTCCGTTCAAAAATAAGAAGAAGAAAAAAACCAATAAAGAATCATATTTTCTTTTACTTTTAACATAAAAGCAGCACCTTACAAATAATAATAATGCAATTAGAAAAAGGCACTTTAAACATAAAAATATACATAATCAAAACTTTTTTAATTATTTATTTATAACAAAAACATATACAACATTTATTTGAAATAGGCACTAGGAAAAAAAACTTTTTATTAAACAATAAATACACTTAAAATACTATCACTTTTATTTTATTTACAAAAAATTTAAAACACATTTTTAATTTGAAATGGGATCCCCCAGCCCCCCCCCCCCACCAGGGGGAGGGTGGCCGCAGCGGTGGCCGAAGGCCGAGGTGGTCGCTGTGGCGGCCGGAAAGCGCAGCTTGCCCTCTGAGGCGGGCTGGGGCAGGGGACATTAAATTATGAAAAAACAACTCTGCCGTGCATATTACAAATTTATTAATTTTGATAAAACTTAAAAAATTATTAATAAAACCCACCCACCATCCACCTTGAACAATGAATGAATTTAAATTAACTTATTCCGACCGAGTTGTTTTCTGTGCTCTATACGTTCCACTCGATCTGAAATTAGATAGTGTCCGTGTGGTAGTACCTTCACACCATCCTCAAGTACATAAACTTTGTCTAATATGGCCGACATGGCTTTTTTCTCAACTCTAACTGTGTAGTTTTTAAATTGTAAAGAACGAATCGCCATGACTTTCGCTCTTGGGACTAAACTACCTTCCACACAGTTTCTATTAACACTCATATTGAAATTATGTTTTACAAAGTGTGTAGGCACCCCCCTTGCAAACTTGTTTGATTTCTTTGTTGTGCGTTTGCACACAGTTTACCTTCGGCTCAGGAAACACACCACTGGATATCAGACCGCTTCCCGTTTCAGATTTTAACATTAACAATTGATTTGGGGCCTGGCGTTTCACTAGCTCTGGATAGAGGGATTCATTCTAGTTGGTGTAGTCCATCCGAGCTAATGTACTCCCATTTTCCAAATCATTCAACAAATTTTCAGTTTTAAATTTTAACAGGATTGAATCAGTGTCTCCATAATACACTTGAACTTGTCCCTCAATCGGCCATTGTACCTTGCATACATTATAATAAAAAGACAACAGGATTTTTTGCTATTTCCATTATTGCACTCCCACCTGCAATATTTTTATTTAAATAATATTTCTTTTCTTGCGATGCAGGAGCACCATATTAGAGTCTATGACTGTGAAAGATGTGAAGCTTGGATCCGCAATGATTCGAGCACACTCTTTGGGATTGGTTACAATGTCACAGCAACTTCTGTCTCGTACGCTTTCGCACATTTTATCTAAGGCTGAATTCAAAATGAGTTTATAGATTTCCTGTTCAACCTTCGTTTTCCCTTGTGAACGTTTACTGACAAAGGTTTCAATAAACATTTTCATATAAGGCTTTTGATGAAATTGGAGGGTTCTATGAATCTTTGTGACTTTGAAACCATTGGATACCATCCATATCAATAGCACATGATGAACAACGATATTCTGTTTCCGGTTAAGGTCAGCAATAAGTTTTTGTTTTGAAGGAACACAGTGCATACTCCCATCCTCTACTAAAGATAAATTGTAGGGACTCAGAGAGTCCCTACCCACCGGTCTATTTATGCACGGGAAAACAAAGTCTTTTACCGAGTCATGGATTTCCATGGGTATTTCACCGTCAATTTAAAAAAAACGATCCTTGCGCCCAATTCTCCTCAACGGTAGCAATGTTGGGGAAATTCGGCACACAAGGATCATTAAGCCATTTGTAACTGCCACACGGCAAACAGTAGTGAGACATCGCCGACGAATAAAGGGAATTCATACCCAAAAAACCGCATCTGACTTTTAAACGGTGTGCTGTCCAGTCGGATCAGTTTTCATGATACGGTCCCCGTGGAAAACATACCCACCCCTCATTGATCTCTCTACAAACAGGTGCTGATCCACGTCGGTGATCAGTCCTATTTCTTCTTTTCTGATTTTAAGAATCAAGTCCATCACCAGATGAGGAGTGGAAAAATAATACCCTAAATCCAACCTAAATTCCCCATAGATTTTGTCTGTGTTTTTGCACACAATATCCAGAAGAGTCAGTACATCACTAAGTTAAAAACTGGCTATAATGAAAAAAGTCTCGAATAAAAAGAATAAAAAATATCCACTTACCAAAAATCTTTTGAAGCTATCCATCTGAATACCAATAAATGTAACAACAAAGGCTATTTATTCGAGTTGGTTTTTCAAACTGATCTAGAAAGAGTTATTGCACCTTAATTTATAGAGGAAAAAAATGATTATCTTACCCTATTATTTTATCTTACCCTGAAACCAGTAATTTTTTTACAGAAAGTCCAATAACCCTTTGAACACGTTACCAAGGTCTTTAGTTATGGGTATTGACCCATAGAAACCTGGCTGGTAAGGCATGTACCGTCTGTAGTAATAAATACCTGCCCGTGGTAAGGTATGTACCGTTGAAACTGCACTGTATATTAAGTACCCTCTGTATTCCTTGTCTCTGATTGGCCCAGAAAATGGGTGTTGACCCAGAAACCTGTCTGGTAAGGCATGTACCGTCTGTAGTACTAGATACCTGCCCGTGGTAAGGCATGTACCGTTGAAACTGCAAACATATTCATGCTCCAGGCCTTGTCCCGGCTGGATCAGCACCTAGGACACTACTCACAGACTCACACACGCCAAGTCATAACTTTAAGTCACAGTTTTGATTACAATTTAATGTGACTTCTTCACTCCAGGGTAAAAAATCAGCAATTTCAATAATTGAGTAATCCCGGCGTAAATTTAGTTCCTCCTTCCTGTTTATCCTTCACAGAATCACCCACATTAAACTAAAATGTCCCTTTATTCAATTGTAGTTTTTCCTTGTTTTTAAACCACAAATTTCGTTGTACAACATTTTCGTTTGCAATTCAATGTGATTTTTCTTTTCTTGTTCCATGCCTTTGTCTTTACCTAAAATTATGACCTGAACAACGTAAATTCACAATGGGTGAAAATGAACAACCTGGACCATCAAATGAGACTAGACCAATACGGGCAGCTAGACCAAAGGGCATTGACAAGTTATCTGGTATAATGAAAATCCAAAATGAAGAGGAAAGCTATATCGCATTTCGAAATGATAGCGATGATGATGGGGTTTGAATTTTTACATGGAAGAGTTCATCAATGCTTAGCTTGCCTTTTTAAAAACACAAAAGTTCGGCGATATGTATTTCATCAAACACTTCGTGGTAAAGAACTCTAAGTAAGGAGCGATGCGGCTCAATAGTAACCAAAACTCTAAAAAACGAATTTGTCTTGCTTTTTCTTTGTCGACTCAATTTTATATGTCAAGTTATTTAGGGAAAGTATCCGGGAGAAATATTTACCCGGGTTTAAATTGTCCAGATTATCTTGCCGTAGGTGGGGGGATTTTCCACGGGAGAAAATCTCCATGGGGGTGTTTTTCACATGATAAAGTCTCCAAAGGGAATTTTCTGCGGGAGCACCTTTCTACTAGGGGGCAAGGGGGGAGGGGTATTTGTGGGAAGTATTTCCCACGGAGGGGTATTTCCGGCATGATTTTAAAAACCATCAGAAATACAAATCTTTTTCAAATGAAAATGGGCGAAGAAGAAATTTTCAGCCGAAATCGCCCGCAAAAAATTTTCCGCGGGTGATTTTAAGCTAGAATTGAATTGTCTGGGGGGAAATTTCCTGGTGGGAGGGGGGGGGGGGTATTTTCTGTTTGAAGAAAAGTTACATGGAGAGATTTACCGTTGGGAAGGAATTTTTCATAGAGGGGGAAACCGGATTTCCCGGCATTATTTAAAAAAGACCAGAAATTAAACTAAAAACTTCAACCGAGCGTGAGAAGTAACATCAAAACATAAAAAGAACAGAAATAATTACGTATATGAGAGGTTTACCTCCTCCTCAATACGTCGCTCTTTAAGCTACTTAATGAAATTGTTCACTAATCATTTTCTTTGATTTATGAAGTGGGAAAATGGCTCTAGAATTTGCAGTAACGACATTTTCTGAAACTATTTAATAGGTGTCCGAGTATTTAAACATCTGTTTAGTTAATACCATTTGCTACTACAGTATTGAACAAAATGCAGTTTTTCGTAAGAAATTGATTTTATTTTAAATTATTTTTCATAATTACAAAAAGTTTTTAAATGCATCCATTTCCTTTAAAATGAGCTATTAAACAGCTCTCTAGGATATTTCAGTGCCCAGCTAGCCGCGGAGGAAAAGAAAAAACAGATATCGTCGATTCAGAATATCGTAGTTCCAGCCACTTATTTTGTTGTTCAAGCCAATGGATTTTTCTCGTCATTCAAGCCAAGGAGCTGTAAATTTCCTTCATACGGGTTTAGGACAAGGTGATTTTAATAGTATACTTTGTGTTTCGATCTGACTCTATTTCTAGGAGTTATAGGCTATTGTATTTCTTAGTATGGGACGTGGTCATCTCTTACTAGGTTGCTTGCTACCACTGCAACCCGGATTCCATTTTCTCAAGGTTGAAAACCCTGGGGTGTTCAGAAATAAATATCTAAGAAAAAAAAACATTGGGTGAAAGCGTGATATTTTTGTATTAAATAAAAAAAAGTTTTGTCCAACTGAAAGTAAAAAGCAATTTTAAAACTTAAAATGAACAGAGGTTATTACGTATATGAGGGCGGTTGCCCCCTCCTCAATAACTCGCTCCTTACGCTAAAGTTTGATTTATTGTTCCAATTATTTAAGAATGATTCCTGAAACACAAGGGTCGCTTAATTAAAATGACAAGCTTTTTTAAGAAATTAAAAAGAAACTTTTAGCATAAAGAGCGAGGTATTTAGCAGAGGACAACCACCCTCATATACATAATTGTTTCTGTTCGTTTAACTTTTAATGTTGCTCCTTACTTACAAAATTTTAATGTTGCTCATTAGGCCAGAATTTATTATTTGCTGATTTGCCATCCTAAGACTTAAAACTAAAGGATGACGCAATAATTATGTTAATGGACAATTTAGACATTTCAGAGGGTATATGGAATGGAACATACTATTGAATTACATAACAACGTAATTAAAGCTAAAATAATTACCTGGGAAAAACTGGAAAAGAAGTTTTTGAGATATCTATGACATCATGCGAAATTATACAAGATGATGAACGAATCCGAACAGCTAAAACAAAAGGCAGGGGAAAACGTCAGAGGTAATGATGAACGAAAATGAAGCACAACAAAATTTGCGGTTAGAAGACATGCGTCAATAAGCGCGTTACAGTTTGTAGCTGCAACCTAGTATTTAACGAACCATGGCCCATAGTAACCAAAAATTAAAAACACGTTTCAATAAAAGCTGGCTAGTGAGAAAAATTTTGTTAAGATTGATCATATTTTACGATATTAGTGGCGATAGGCAAGGATGAAAAGGAAATTTCTATTTAATTCTCAGTTTTCTGCTACCACAAAAACTTAAGATGCAAGCTGAAAAGGGCAACAGTTAAATTTCAAAGGAGATACTACTTATCTTCACATTTCTCTTAGCTAGAAAATTTAAGTCACAGATCCAAAAAAAATATCAGTTAAATATTCAAAGATAACTTTCTACTTAACTGAGTTATTATTGGCGAGAAAATTTTGGGAGACACAAATGAAAAAGAACTGAATCTATTTGGATTGATAATTCACAAAAGGTTACATATACGATTCATGACGCATAATCCAAAATGTATTTAAAAAAAATATCAAAACGACTTTCTTCAATGCCTGAACACATCCTTTCTTCCCCTTTCTATTCCTCCGTTCTAGTCATCCTTTCTAGCCCGAAGGGTCTCTCTAGAAAAAAAAAAAAAAACAGTGACGTAAAAATTCGAACTTGTATCGTTTTGGACCCCCTCCAACGAAAAACCGTCCTAAAACCCCTTCACCCTTAAAGGATTGGAACAATGTAGGTATTTTCTTTCTTAGTAATTAAGAAATGCTCATGCCAAACTCTTTGACTCCAAAGCTATCCGATTTACAGCAGCTCTGACCCGACGGCAATAAAAAAGCGATAAAAACATTTATTATAATTTTCAGTGTATTTTGACCTAGCAAGAATTTGAATTAGAAGTTATTTAGATTCATAACGCTATCTCTCAGCAAATTTATTGAGCTTAGGAAATCGTCTTTATTATAACCTAACTTTCAATTTAATCCCCTAAATAATGGTTACGCCGTTTCCACTGGCTTATCATTCCCCAAGAAAAGACATGACGGAAAAACTATAGGATTTATAGGACTTTAGAAGATTAGATTCAATTTCCCAAGGGATTTTGTTTCTCCAAGACCGGAAAACTGAATAGTCCTAACGGTTATGCATACATAAACAGGAAAATTTACAAGCTAGGAGTAAAAACTAAAACAAGAAAAAAGAACACTCCCTCGACATTTGTCTCTGAAAATAATATCTTCATGGTAAATTTTTGGCAGTTCATATTATTGACTTAGGAATAAAGTGAACATACCACTCGATGACTTTTTTTTATGCTCTTTACAAATATAATAATCGCCTCTATCGGAAATTCAAATTTACCCACCCCCAGCCCCCTAATGTGCAAATATATAGGCCTAACCTGAATTTTAACCACACAAAGAAGTTATCAACACTAGTTAAGTTATTGAAAAGTGGTTAAAAACATATAACTACTTTATAAATAAGTTGTTCAAGAGGAACATATTCCAAAAATACTTATTTATAACATTTCAAACCTAATTTATTAGGCAACTCAAATATAAAATGTTGTCCTACCGTTTCAAGTTTTTCGAATTCCCTCGACAAAATTAGCGCTGAATTTTGCGATTCGAAGCTTTACCGTCAACAATTCATGGTATATATTTGCACATTAGGGGGATGGGGGTGGGTAAATTTAAATTTCCGTAAATTTAAATTATAGAAGCGATTATTATATTCGTAAAGAGCATAAAAAAGGCATCGAGTGGTATATTCACTTCATTCCTGAGTCAATAATATGAACTGCCAAAAATTTACCATCTTTATTATTTTTTTTTTTTTTGTAAAAGTTGATACAGTATAGTTTTTTAAAACTTAATAAATCCAATTTTGTTTTGTGGAATTGTCCAGACATGGATACGATATCTGGTTTGAACAATTTTAAGGTAACGATGCATTTCACCTTAGGCTTTGAATCAAGGACGGGCACTAACTTTTCACCTGAATTAGCATCCTTGTTGTGCAAAGGAAGCAAGTACTTTTTCTCACCAGAGGAAATACTGACCTAAGTAATCCGTTAAGAATGTATTATTTCCCTGATTTTTCTTTTTTCTTATAGAGGGGTGTGTGTGTGTATAGACATTAAGAGTAGCCTCCACTCCCCATCATAGATAAAAACAAAAACTTTTCCCTCATATTTATTGCGAGCTTTTCAAAATTTATTGCAGTGAACATAAAAGAATCCAGTTGTAAAGTATAGAAATAAACTAAATAAAATAATAAATTATCCTGAGAAATGAAGCATTTTCCCTACCTTGCTGCTCTCTGTATGAGTATGTATTTCCTTGTGGTCTCATAGCACACAGTATTAACTAAAGAGGATATGCTACATATTTTGATCTTGATTTACACACTGAAACCGGTAGTTTTTACTCATTTGGTATTCCGCACGAATATATTGCTTCATAACTTAACAAAACGTTTATTTCATATATCCTACATAAGTTTAACCATAAAAAAGGAATCTTGGAGAATATAGATTTCCTTTTTAGCAAGAAAAAAAAGAAGATAATGCACGTTCTAGATACTTTTGGGGTATTTCACACGAACACATTGCTTCGTAACTTAACAAAATGTTTTTTCATATATCCTACATAAATTTTACCCTATAAAAGGAATCTTGGAGAATATAGATTTCCTTTTTAGCAAGAAAGAAAGTAGATGATGCACCTTATAGATACCCTTGGGGTATCTTCTGATACCCACAAGGGTGTCTATTAAATAAAAAGGACATAAACTAAATTAAAAAAAATATGGACCTCCGCTGGATCAGAAACTAATCACCATACTAAAATCGAACACAAATTTTCTTATATAAAGGGGAGGCACCTAAAAATAAATATTTAGAAAACCTTGTTTTTATAATTTAATTAACCATAAACAACAAACACTACCCTGTAGACAGAGGTATAATTTACAGATCCCCATGTCACAGCCTGGGGTGGACTTCTAACGACTTGGGTTCTATATTTGTACTTTACAAACTCTCTATAAATGTTCAATTTATTGCTCTTCAGTTTGCACCTAACAATTCAAGTAAAGAACGGGACAATTCATGCAGAATAATTTTGGAACCGTGTAAATCAGGCTAAAAAACGGAAACTTTAAAGCAAAAATAAAACAAAGTCGAACCAGAAAATCCGAAATGTGACCAAATGTTAGCAACCGTACAAGCATTAAAGGCCAGAGCTGCCAAACGTAGCAATCAAAGAGAGGTGTTTTCAAGCTACGAACGCGAGGGCCGTAGGACCCAAAGAGCAGAAAAGGGAAAGATGGGGGGGATTCTTGTCGGTAGGACACGTAACAGCAGACATTGTTGTACATCAACAAAACTTATTCCTTGCCAAGAAATTTTAGACCGCTGATTTTTAAAGTTCAGGCACAAGTGGGCTTTAAAGTTTCAGTGTCTGGGGGTTCCTCTCTACATAGGAACACAACTTGTTATTAAAAATCGTAAACCGTTTTAATTTTCAGGATTGGGTGCTATATACGTTTGCAAACTGGTCTACGTTTTATTCGTTCATAGAACATTTTAAGGTAGGAAAATTTACCTGTATGCAAGTGGTTACGCAACGTTTATAAATAATAATACAACGCAATGAATTAGTTTCGCAAGTGTTTTTGAAGCTCTTATTTGGCAATCAGTCGGTAGACATAGATTAACTGTTTTTACAATCAAATACATTGAAAAAAAAATTATGTTTCTATACAAATTAACGTAGCTTCAGCTTGTAAATGTTGCAATGTTAGCAGTAACAACATAGATTGGCTTAGGTTCTATGTTTTGGCGCGGAGTAATACAGTATTATCTTGAATACATAGTGCATTTTAAAATTAGCAAAATTGATTGGGTGTTATGAAATAGGGAATAAAGTTAGTTTTAAGAAGAAATGGCACCTCTCGAGATAACCTTCAAGGAGCGTGTAGTCTTTTTTTGGTGGGGGAGGAGGATTGTCACTACTTGCTTTGAATGCCTCGCCATTTTCATAGTTCTGAGGGGCTGAATATTAAAACTTCTGGTCGATGGCAAATATACACAACCAAAGCGCTACTTCCGCAACCCTTTGGTTGACGAAGTTGCCCAAAGGCTGTTGCAACTCTTAACGTTGCCAATGGGATGTGCCTTTAGCTTAACTTTGTTTATTCGAACCAAATTTTGTCATCAACATTTTCTCCACTTCTTGTGGTTTGGCTGAACTGATGGGTTGAATATAACCCATCCATTCCGTGAGTAATTTCTACAGAAATAACTCACGGAAGGGATGGAGCAATAGTGGTTTTGGTGCCGACTTCGTATGCATGTATTTAATGAGCTGAATTGAAATATGACATTAGTTTTTGGCAAGGAATTTAAATTTCTAAGGTATAGAAATATGATGTAACATTAGACATACTGTTTTAGATGAAAACTGAGTATCATGTGGAAAAAACAGGATCAATTTTAAACCATATTTTTATTTTTGAAGACAATAAACGAAGCGAAAAACTATAGAAGTCATTGTAGAAACTGAACTAGATGTACAATCGCATGCTAATTCCAAAAAGATAATAACAAAACTCAAGCTTTCATCTTTTCAGTGATGAAATGAGGCAGCTTTCTTTCTATATATGCAAAGTATTATTCATTCTCATCTACATCCTTTACAAACTGCTTCATTAGACTCAGTTTAATATGCAGAGGAGTGATGATGATTTTCTCTCATGCGACTAAAGGCTCACTAATAATTTTAGCTTGCTCAAGACCTATATTTGCTTCCTGAGGCCACTACTTTTTCAATCAGTGGTTTTTCTTGTCTCTGCTGTCCCAAAGACAGAAGAGACAAGGAAATTTCACGTAGTCTCTTTTCCGCCCAAGCAAACACAAATTACGTGGCTTTGTAATCAAATAGTTCGTGGTAACAAACTGTAAGTGAGGAGCGATGCGGCTCAATAGTAACTGAAAGTCTAAAAAACGAAATATCGACAACAATAAGCATATCAAAAGAATTGGCTTATTATACTGATTCCAAATATATGAGATTCATTAAATTTAGTGCTACTCATCAAAAGTTACGAGCTAGAGAAAATTCGACTGATTTTCGAAAAAGGGGGAAGCACCCCCTAAAATTCCAGAAATATTAATGAAACGCACCATCAAATTCAGCGTATCCGAGAACCCTGTTGTAGAAGTTTTGAGCTCCCATCTCCAATAATGTGGAATTTTGTATTTTTTGCCTGAAGTAAGATCACGGATGCGTGTTCATTTTTTTTTTCAGCGGTGACAGCATTGAAGCAATAATTCTAGAACATCGGGAAAGCGGTCATTTGAACGGAAATTGAAGCAATTCGGATGTAGGCCTACAGATACTTTTCAGGGGTAAGCGTGTTACATGGGAGGATCTTACCACGGAGGGGTGTTTCGTGGGAGTAGGGATTTTTCATGGAGCTGGATTACCAGACATTATCTAAAAACGATCAGAAATTAATTAAAAAACAACAAGTTTTTTTTTCAACTGAAAGTAAGGAGCAACATTAAAACTTAAAACGAACAGAAATCATTACGAATATGAGGGGGGGGGGAATTTAAGCTGAAGTTTATCTGAATTTTAAAAAAGCTTATTATTCTAATCAAACGGCCCTTGTGTTTCATGAGTCATTCTTAAATAACGGGAACAAAAGTCAAACTTAGCATAGAGAGCGAGGTATTGAGGAGGAGGCAAACCCCCTCATATTCTTAATAATTGCCGTTTGTTTTAAGTTGTAATGTTGCTCCTTACTTTCGGTTAAAAAAAATGTTTTTTTATTTAATTTCTGATAGATTTTTAAATAATGCCGAAAAATCCAGCTCCCCCTCCATGGAAAATACCTATATAACATCCCAAATAGACTCACGCAATGACACTAATTGAAACTGATACTTATGACTGTGACGCAAGATGGAGAATAACGCTTACATAGTGGATTGGTTCTATATTGCCGGAAGAATATTACAATGAAAATACGGAATGATCGACGTGTGAAAAGAGATAGTCTTTGAGCCGATGGTGGTTGTACTGTGTGCAGTAGGTAAGTTGTCAGGTTCAAATCGCTCAGGTTTTGCTGGTGAAGATTAAGTCTTGATGTATTTTCAGTAGATCAAGACTTGCGAACATCAGCGATTTCCATGGGCGCCCATAAAGGGGGGCAAGGGGGCGCCAGCCCCCCTGGCTGAATAACGGTCTCATATATTTGTATGAATTAAAAAAAAAACTTTTCCACTGAATAAGTTTTCAAAGAAAAGCAAAGAGCTCTATTAAGCCAAAAATGGGCAGAAATAAAGTCAAATAATCTTACAAGCATAAAACTACAACAAATTACTATCAACAATTAGCCTAAATTAAACTCAAAACAAACAGGAATTATAATAAATAGCACAGTCAAACTCAAAACGAGCAAAAATTAAAATTACTAGGGCTGACAACCCCCATACCTTCTCAAGACCAGAAAATAACTTAGGCTTTACTGAAAAAAAAAAAACAAAACAAATGACCATGGATTGTCACTTTAATATACCTAAACTGATATTTATTCCTTAAAATACAAAAAGAGTAAACAAAAGTGAGTAAAAAAAAGTTTTTTACTTATTTAAATAAAAAAATGAAAACATTTAAACATATTTTGTTTTCAGTAAAACGCAAATTATGTTCTGGTCTTGAGAAGCCATGGGGATTATCAGCCCTACTAATGTTAGTTTTGCTCGTTTTGATTTTGACTCGGCTATTTATTCTAATTAATTAAAAAAACTTTTTCCACAAAATAAGTTTTTCAAAGAAAAGTAAAGAACTCCATTAAACAAAAAATGAACAAAACTAAAATCAAATAATCTACCAAGCGTGAAACTACCACAAATCAGCATTGATAAATAAATGAAACCCAAAACGAACAGAAATTACAATAATTAACCGAGTCAAACTCAAAACGAGCAGAAATTAACATAAGTTGGGCGCAAAACCCCTATGCCTTCCCAAGGCCAGAACAAAATTTGCACTTTACTGAAAAAATATAAATGTTTTTACTTTTATAACTTTAATAAATCAAATAATATTAACATTTTGGTTACTAAATATCAGTGCATGCATATTAAACTGACAATGCACTTTATATTAAACTGAAAATGACAAATTTTCGTTTAATTGGAACGCCCCCTAAACACTTCATAAAAATTTCACCTTAATGCTCTTGGTGTCAATAGTTACAGTAACTGTAGTTGTAGTACTAAAATTATACACATAGTGCCTTCTGGCTAGTTCAAAACCCCCACAACTTACTCTTGAAGATCAAACTTAATAATATAAGTTGTTCTTGAGATATTACTTTGTTACCTTTTTGAAAGTCCACATGCTCATAGCTTGTTTTAATTTAGTTCAACGTCCACCTAAATATTTCTTATATTTGTTTACTGAAGACATTGTTATATTCTCTTTGGACTATTGGCTACAAAATGGCTATCTCACAATTTCGATCAAATAGTATATCAGAGGGGGGGGGGGGGCTATTTTCTCTCTATCAAGCTTGACTCTTAAAATGGAACTAGAACTATGCATTTCAAATCAAATGAGCCTCCTCTAAAGTTCACAAGACCACCTCTTCCAAACAACCTTACATCCCCCCGGAGCATAACTTAAAACGCTTATCCCCACACTCTGGGGGTTTGTGTCAACCCCAAAGACCATGTTATGAGATCTTTGGACTATTTTTTAACAAATGGCTATCTCAAAATTTCTATCGGATGCATTTGGGGAAAATATGACGTAGGGTTGGGGTACAGCTGCCCTCTACTAAATTTGACTCTTAAAAATGACTCTTCAACTTCCGATTTCCAATCCAATGAGCCCCCTCCGAAGTTTATATGACCACCGTTTCCATAAAAACCTTAAAAGCCCTCGGGGCATACCTTACAACCCTTGCCCTGAGGACTTTGAGGGGGTTCTTATCCTCAAAGACATAATTCCTAGACTTTTAACCTACGTTAAACAAAATAACTATTTCGAAATTTTGACTGGAAGTGTTGGGGAAATGATGGGCGTGGGAAGGGGGGATGGTTGCCCTCCAATCACTTTTGACTATTAAAGGGGGCACTAGCCCTCTCAATTACCACCCGACTGAGCCCTTTTCGAAGTTTCTACGACAAAAAATGGCCATCTTAAAATTTCTATCAGATGCGTTTCAGGAAAATGCACCGCGTGTGTGTGCCCCGGGGGGGGGGGGGTATTTCCCTTCTGATCACTTTGACTCTTAAAAAAGCACTATAACTAACATTATAACTGGTTGCCCTCCATGAGCTCTTTTTGAAGTTCCTCTGACATCTCTTTCTATAAGAAGTGCCCTGGTCTAAAAAAAACAACAAAACAATATATTGGGCCCACATCGCTCTTTACTTAGGCAGCGCTATCGCGCTGCTCATGATATTTTGTCTAGAGATTTCAATTATACAGTTCTGAAAGTGCCGATTAGACCAGGTAAGCCCCCCCCCCCTCTAAAATTTACCCTATGGGTGCCCATGGCTATTTCATGTGTTAGCAGCAAGGTTGCGAAAAATGTTGGGGTCATGAGAACACTGAAACACTTTTTTCCAAAAAGATATTATAAGATTGCTTTATTTTTCTTTTGTTCACCCATATCTTCTATACCAGTTGTCTTGCGTGGTCAAGTACGTTTTTAACTCACTTTAGTCCCCTTAGAAGTTCACAAAATAATGCTCAACGTGTTTTGACTGGAGATAACTTTGATATGCCTGTTTGACGTAGATTAGAGCAGATGTAGCAATAGTAGTAGCATCGAAAGTTTCTACTCAATGCCCCCAGTCATTCTCAATATGTTGCTGAGGTGTCTTATTGGCAAATATAAAGACAATACCTTTTGATATAGTTTTAAAGCAACTTCTAGTTTCAAAATATAATGGGCCAATTGCATAATCGTGGGGGGGGGGTTGACATGCCCAATACTCCTAAGGATATAGTTGCTGGACCGTTCTATGCTGAACCAAATGGTTTCCTGAAAAATTTGATTGGGTGTGTTTGGAAAATAAATGGGCTTGAGGGAAGGGCTGCTTGCCCTCCAATCTCATTGTACTCTTAAAAAAGAAACTAGAACTTTTAATTTTGAATCTAATTAGCTCCTTTAAATGTTCCAGTGAAGTTTATAGCTAATATAGAGTGGTGCTGCCACTACGATATGGTATTACTTATCGTTTAATTGAAACTCCCCCTAAGCGTTCCCTTAAGTTTCATCTTAAATACCCTTAGCGTCATTAGTTACAGTAACTGTAGTAATAGTATTAAAATTATACACATAGTGCCTCCTGGCTAGTTCAAAATCCCCCACAACTTATCCTTAAAGGTCTAAATTAATAATATAAGTTGTTCTTGAGATATTGTTTTGTCAGCTTTTTGAAAGTCCACAAGTTCATAGTTTGTTTTGATTTAGTTCAACATCCGCCTAAATATTCCTTAAAAGCTTCATCTTAATAACTTTAGCTTGCGTAGTAGCAATAGTTTCAGCAGGATTAGTTCCAGTATCCGCATAGCACATTTTTCTTCAACATCCCCTTTAATACACGCTGAAAGTTTCAGCTTAATGCCAACAACAGTTCCTGAAGTATTTCTGATACGTCCGCTTGACAATCTGTGTGGGCATAGTGTGTTTCGATTTATTTCCATACAGTTTCTATATATCCCAACATTTTTCGCCTTAATACCCTTAGTTTTAATAGTCGTAGTAGGAGCAGTAGCAGTAGTAGCCTAAGCTTGAGTGGCAGTAGTAGTAACAGAAGTACTAAGTAGAAGCAATAGCATTACGATGAAAATATTTTCTTTTGGTTAGTTCAACATTGCTCACAACAAACCCCGTTAGTTTCAATTTTACAGACCAAACTCTTCCTAAGATATTGTTGTTACACCCTTTTGACAGCCTGCATACAGACGGCGTGTTTTGATTAATTTAACCTCCCCCCCCCCCTCAAAATTCTTTGGAAACTTCACAATTATACCTTTAGGTATAGTTGCAATAGTAGTATTGGTATTACTAGTAATAGTATTGATAGCAATAGCAATAGTACTAGAAGAAGCAGTAGTATTAACATATTGCCTTTTGGGTCAGTAGAACATCCCTCTCATCAAGTCCTGGAAGTTTCAATCTAATACAATTAGCCGTTGCTATGGAATTGCTGATATGTCCTTTTGATAACGTGTATGTTCATCTACTTCTTGAAATTTTCATCTCAATGCTCTTAGCCTTACAAGTAGTTGCAACAGAAGTAGTAGTAGTAACAGTAGTATTAGCAGAAGTGTACACATATTGCCTTTTGGTCAGATGATCTTCCCCTTTACGCATTCTCTGAAAGTTCCAGCTTAATGCCAAAATCCATTCTTGAGATACACGTTCTTTTGACAATGTGCATGCACATAGCGTGTTATGATTTAGTTCAAAGTTCTTCTCAATGTTGTAGATGGAGTAGTGTGGTAGTAGTTGTAGTAATATTGGTCGCATTCAAATATTGCCTTTTTGATGATCTCCCTTATCATTTCCCAAATTAATAAAGTCAGTCGTTCCTGAGTTACGCCCTTTTGACAATCTGTACTATATAAATAAGGTCTTTTGATATACTCGCAGTTCAACACCCCCGTTAACATTCTCTGAAAGGCTGACCTGAATGCCCTTCGTTTTCTCCGAAATTAAAGTTCAAACACGCATACCTTTCTCAATAACATATAATATATGTTAACAATGAAAGAATTGCCTAACTTACAGCCCCTGCCCTGAGGACTGTGTGGAGGTTGGCATCCCAAAAGACATATTTACTGGACCTTTCAAAAATGCTGAACAAAGTAGCTCTCTTAAAATTTCGATCAGATGTGTTTTGGGGAATGATAGGCTTGGGGGCGGGGGGGGGGGGGCTCATTTCTCTCCATTCACTTTTGACTCTAAAAAAGGGCATTAAAACTTACCGACTTCAAATCAAATGAGCTCCATCCCATCCAAAGTTTATATGACCAACCGCTCCATAAAAACCTTATATGTCCCGGGCACAACTTACAACCCTTGTCCATGGGCTCTGAAGGGTTGTGTCCACCCTAAAGACATTGTTATATGGCTTTTGGACTATTGGTAACAAAATGGCTATCTCACTATTTCAATTGAATGCTTTTCGGGAAAAGAGGATGCCAGGGAGTAGGGGGGGGGGGTAGTTGTTCTCCATCACATTTGACTCTTAAAAGAGAACTAGAGCTATACATTTCCAATGAAATGAGCCTTTTCCAAAGTTGACACGACCATCCCTTCCACAAAAACCTTATATGTACCTATGGCATTACTTACAATCTTCCCCCCCCCCCCCCCCCAGACTCCTGGGGATTGTGTCAACCCTAAAGGTCTTGCTATATGATCTTTGGACGTTTTTGAACAAATAGCTATCTCAAAATTTCTATTGGATGTAGTTGGGGAAAATACAACGAAGGGGGGGGGTGGCTGCCCTCCGATCATTTCAGCTCTTAAAAGGGCATTAGAACTTTTGATTTCCAATCCGATCAGCCCCCTCCAAAGTTTATATGACCACCCCTTCCATAAAAACCTTACATGCCCTCGGAGCATAACTTACAACCCTTGCACTGAGGGCTGTGGGGGGTTGTCATCCTCAGAAACATAATTTCCAGACCTTTCAACTATGCTGAACAAAATGGCTATCTAAAAATTTTATTGGATGTGTTTGGGGAAATGATGGAAGTAGGAGGGGGTTGGTTCCCATTTCAACTATTAAAAAGGGCACTAGTCCTCTTAATTTCCAATCGAATGAGCCCCTTTTGAAGTTTTTACGACAACTCCTTCTATGCGAAGTGCCGTGGTCTAAAAATAAATAAATAAATAGATAGATAAATAATGCATTGTGCCCACATCGCTCTTTACTTAGGCAGCGCTGCCTATGATATGTTTACCCTCAGGCGTGGGAAGCATTACCTCAGGCTGTTTCGACAGTTGATGAGCTTTATGAATTTCGAAGTTAACTAAAAGGTCACTGTTTCTCTACATATAGACTTTAATCCCTGCTGGGTGAATTTTTTTTCTGATGATTGTGATGTCTTTTTTTCAGGAGGGGGACGAGGAGATAGAGATGATGAACGATTTTTTATTTTGTGTCTTCGACATGCAGTTAGGTCGTAAATATTTATTATAACTTAAAATTCAATTTATTTATTTTTATTTATTTTATTATTATTTTTGGGAAGAGGAGGTAAGGATGGCTGGCAGTGATTGTGTATGTAGGGTTTTGTAAAGGTTAATGTCTACCCAAACAAGGTTATAAACTTAGGGTTTGTTGTCAATGGTTTTATTTTTTTAATAAAACCCATTTTTCTTTTTCTTCATCAGTCATTAGAATATTTCAGAATACCCATTTTTTCTAGAAAGCCTTTTATATCATCACAGAATACAAGACTATGTTCTTCCTTGAAAAGGGGTAAGAAATCCTCTTCTTTTTTGACGGTATAGTCGGATTTTGCTCCCTTGCTCCAGTAAATTTTTGTCGTGTAATCTGGAGGCAAACAATTCTAAAGCCTCTTTTGATAGACTGAGGTATCTAACGAGGTCATTCATCTTGTTCTGGCTAAAACGTCGAGGAAACTCCCTAATAACCAGAGTCACCACTGTCACTGATATCAGAAGGCACATCAAAGAAGCTGTGTTCTTCCTCACTGAGCTCTGGTAGCTTAGAAAATGTTGGTATTGGTAGCTCATCATCGTGAGCAACTGATCGTCCTGCAGAGGATAAATCAGCACAATACCACTAACTGGGGTTGCTTCAATTTATTCCATTAATATTCACGACGGAAATAACAGTCATTAAAATGGTTTATCGGTTCACTCGAAACCATCAGCACACCAACGTTTGGTGTAAATTTAAAATCAACTGGCGACATATTACACATTAGGAGGAACATTAGTTAATCATTAGTAACCCTGGAATACCAGCACCGGTGAAAAGTAATTACCATTTGTAAAGCAAGCACTAATCGGGTTTCGACTAAAGATTTTCGTGTTTCAATATACACCACATGATAAACAGGCTTAGAACTCCTTGGATTCAGGATTCAATCTACAATAGAAATCCAAAGCCATTATAAAAACGTATATTACGTACTGTATTTTGTTTTAGGACCTTATCTTGTATTTTTTTTTTTACACTTGTAATCAACGAAATCCATTACCCTTAATCAAACCCCAAGTGCGAAATACCTGCTTATCACCTATTGGTTTAGAATATTTTCTGGGCTCACTTACAACCATCCCTGAGTTATCCTCGTGGAAATAATCAAATGAAAGTGGTTCAATATGCTCAAAACCATGAAAATGAGAGACGGATGGGAGACTCAACTCCAGGTCTCTTCTTTTAGGACCTCCAATCATATTATCTAAATGCCCTTATTTTGTACCTGTGCCGCCTCAACACCCCAGTGCCACTACTGATGGTACTAAGGTATGGTTCCGCGTTCAAAACGAGCCACGATCTCTCATGGACTATTCTGCCACCAATACTCGTAATCTAATGGGCAGCCAGGGTCAGTCCTGAATCCACTAGTGTAAGTCCTCTGGCACCACAATCATCTCTGACAGGCCATGGATCCAATGAGTTCTGCCCTAGCTGATTTCCGACAACCAGTAGGGATACCAGACAAGTGTACTTTCCGTGGTTTGTATGTGCCCCACTATTTGGCCCAAGGTGTCACTGTAAGGGCCCAGTCATAAAGCCCAAAATTCTTCTTCTAAAACTCTTATGTTCCCTCAGGAAGGATATCTTCAATAATACAGGACGCTTTCCCTCTACCAATACTCTAGTCCAGTGGTTCTCAAACTATAGTACGAGTACCATTTGAGGGTACGAAAAATTTTTAAGGGGTACGCAGTCAGCCAAAAAAAAAAAAAAAAAAAAAAAACTTTAACTTCAGGATTGGCAATTTCATTTATATTTTGGCTACAGTTTACTAAGTATCAGTAACTGGGAAGGGGTACCTAAAATGTTTTGTGGGTAAAAAGGGGTACAGTGTCTAAATAAGTTTGAGAACCACTGCTCTAGTCAATCAAATAATCTATCTGAAACTCTAAAGTAAGAAAAAGAAGTCAAATGTAGAAAGAATAAGGTTACTTATTTTCAACTAAAATCTCACAAATGGACTGTAATCAAATTCGCTTCCAAAGGGTCAAAATTAAAACCACAACGAGCCACAGTTCATGGAGAATGACCAATCCTAACCCTCAAAGGGTGCGACGTGAGGTCATGCGCACCCAGAATGTATGAATTAACCTTCCCTCTTACCCCAAAGGAATTTCAGACGTAAACACGTCAGTCGTTTAAAAACTTATTTTTGTTCGGGATGACTCTATATTATATATTAAGCGTAAACGGAAAGCCAGAGATTACAAGTAAATAGAAAAGGGAGGGGGGAGGTGGGAAACAGAGAGACGCAAAATAGGAATAATTTTAACTTGACAAAGGAAACAACAAAAAAAGATATTTATGTGGTAATCAGGGCCAAGGGTCCTAACACCTCCCTCCTAAGATAAATAGCCACTAAACCGGTAGATTGGCTGGAACTTCACGAGCCATGCCAACAAAATAAATCACAACTCTTTATCTCTATTTCCTTGGTCCCCTTCTGTTTCTTTTTTATCTTCCTTCTCCTCAGCGATCCCAGGGCGTGGGTGTCTTTGCCTTTCACAGTAGTGCGGGGTGCAAAAAATTCCGTATCTTCTGTAAACAACCTCACTTCCTCCTTTGTCAGGAATAGCTTCATCGAAGCTACAAAGAAGTACGCCGTTGTCAGTTTCTTTCTGACAGTCGACGAACATGTCGAGGAGAACCTCGTCTGTCAGTTTATATACAGGAACAAAGGAGGTTGGTGCAGGAAGTAGGGGTTTTACTGGTTCCGCCAGATAGCGTATATCGGTGGCGGGATACCAGATGTCTGCACTGCCGGTAGACGGTATATGGTTGGCTGAGGATTTCTGGGTTGTAGCACGCCTTTTTGGAGTGAATTTTGGGGTTTGGATATTTTCTTTTCTCGAAGGTTGTCCTCGTTTTTGAACAGCTCCAGGGGTGGCTAGAGGTTGATTCGGGATATGATGGGGGCATTTCATAGGATGGTTTGGTGCAAGAGATGGATGGATGTTACGGATCGGAGGAGAACGACGAGGTGTGAAGTAGTGGCGACCAGGATAAGCTGCCGACCATTGGGGCATCTGGATGAAGTTGCTGTCATGGATAGAGGCTTGGATTCTACTAGGGGGATTTTTTTAAGGTTTGGGCCCTGGCTGTACCTTTGCCTCTATGGTGGGATGGCAGTTGGCGTTTTCGAAGGGCTTCTTTCTTCCATACCGAACAGTTGCACCCCTCCACTGACTTTTTTGACCTGATGCATACCTGGTGCACAAACTAAGTCTTTTACCCGACGAAACATTTTATTCACCGCAAGATGGTCACGGTTTCGGTTGAGGTACTCTAGTAGTTAAAATAGCCACCCCTCCGGTTGTATAATTTTTCAGCAAGCTCCCTCCTGGAATACCGTATATCCCATAATGAGTCCCTCCATCACTTTTTCTGTCTTTTAAGGTGTTTTTTACCTGTCAGTAACCTCTTCTTAAATCTAAAATTGATACTAATTTTGAGGTACCTATCGATGCGGTCCCGCCAGAAAGAATAAGCTTACTTCTTTTCAACTAAAATTTCACAAAAGGACTGAAATCAAATTTGCTTCCAAAGGGCCAAAAAAAAAGCCACAGCGAGGCACAGCTCATGGAGACCAACCAATCCTAACCTTCGAAGGCTGCGACGTAAGCCCACGCATCATCCAGAATGTATGAATTAATCCTCCCTTTTACCACAGTCGGAGTTCAGACGAGTTTAGTCGTTTAAAAATACATTTCGGTTCGGAACGACTCATCCTAACTACGCAGTTTCTATTCAAAGCTAATTAGCGAGCCGACGAGAAATTACCCAAAATATTACGAAAAAAGGGAAAGCTAAGGATTACAAGTAAATAGAAAAAAAAAAAGGGGGGGGGGGAGTCACAAAAATGGGAATAATTTTAACTTAACATGAGAAAGAACATAAAAAGGACATTTATCTGGTAATCAGGGCCAAGGGCCCTAATGATTCCTGAGCTGTTTTGATTCGATAGAGGTGCAGCACGCACTGTGTACTTCAACAGTTAAGGGAAAGAGAGAGAGAGAGAGAGAGAGAGAGAGAGAGAGAGAGAGAGAGAGAGAGGGGGGGGGGAAATACAAGACCAAAATTCGAAATCTAACCCTATGTCTGTAATTCGAAACTTCAAAATCCTAAAAACAACAGTCAATTTGTTTGTGATTGAGTGAGCCCTCCCTCGGATTTTCTGCCACCACCAAGTCAGCACTACTGAGTTGACTATGACTTAAAATACACGATTTTTCTAACAGATATGATTTAAAATTTTTACGTTCCAAGGTCTTGCAGCAACGCTTTTAGATATACCGCGATCCATTCCCCTTTTTTTGGTACCTGTCTGCAGCAGGTGCAGTTGTAACCCTCATTTTGTACTAGTTATTCCGCTGAAATCAACATGATTTTTAACAATCGTGTTAAATTAGGCGAAAAAAAAAAAAAAAATCGCGGTGCCAAAGTTTTTTTAAGCTGATTCACGTCATCTCTGGGATTTTGAATCCAAATATGAGATTAATCTTTCTGATTCAGCTATACTTTTTGAAATATTGGACCATCCCAACGATTAAGTTTAATTTTATACAAATCAATATATTAAAGATACAAAATGAAATAACAACTAATCCTGTAATTGTATTTATTAGTAACATGTTTTGGAACAAATTATAAAGTAATTCCAATAAAATAATTGACTTAAAAAATGCACCATAATTGTGTTACTGCGTTAAACATATAACTAACATAAGATAAAATTTTCGTATCTCAGTAATGCAATTACAGCATAAACCCAACAATAATGCCTGTTTCTAACTAGTGCTACGAACTATAGGTGTCTCTTGCAGCTCAGTCTAGTTAGTTTCAGACAGATCCATTAAGAGGGATAGCATCTACCTGGCGGGTAACGGAGTGATACTGTCAGTTATTCGGAGAATTATTACAGTTTCATTTGATCAAAGCTAACGTAAAGCATGTTTCAAGAACAAGTACCATTTGACTGTACACACAGTATGATATGACGGATGGTAGACAACAGGAGACAAAACCGCTTCGGTCCTTTTTTGGCCCCCTTTTCAGAGGGGCCTCAAAAATGAAATTTTTGTGAACGTTGGATTCCACTTGACCAAGGAACTTACGGCTTCAAATTTCCATTTGTTGAGATAATTATCTGAATATTTGGCCCTTTGAGAACACATTTTTGGCCGTGGGGAATCAATATTTGTGTATTGGAGTCCTCTTGGCCAAAGGATTTGGCGATATCAACTTTAAACTAATCAAAAAAAAGAACCATAGGCTGGTTCCGGGTCCCAGTTTTAGGGGACCCTACCCCTCAGCCAATTTTTTTATACAGTAGACTCCACTTGACCCGCAGACTTACGGTTGCAAGCTTCAAACTAATCAGGGATTACAATTTTTTTGAAACATTACCAAGCACCCAAACTTCCCTCCAACAAACGGAAATTTATAGTCCCCTTACCCCTATCAATGATCCTTGAAAGCTTTAAGGCAATTGAAAAAATTGGCCCTTTATTGGCCCAATTTTGAGGATGGCCTTGCCCCTAGACTAAGCTAAACTGTGGGCTAAATTAGGGTCCACTTGACCAGGAATTTAGGTTTTAAGTTTCAAGTAGTTCAAACAAAGTTTGTTGGGCCTTTTTGAGGCCCAATTTTCATACGACCTTTTTTTTTGAATGAGAGTTCGATTTGCCTAGGAGGTTACGGATGTAACTTCCAACTTTTTTTGGTGAGAATAATTTTTTTTTCGCTCTAAAAAAAAAAAAAAAAGATTTTTGACTCAAATTTTAGGAGGGACCTATCCCTAACTACTTTTTTACAATATTTTCCCCATGGTCGAGGGATTTGCAGTTGTACTTTTAAAACTGACCTGATGCAAAAAGTTTCAAATAGATGAAAAAAGAAATTTTAACCATTCTTGGGCCCCATGTTTGAAGAGCCCATGCCCCAACTAAAAAAGGATTACTGCCCCACCTTTTTAGCCCCATGTTAAGAGGAGCTAAATTTTCTTTTTAATCTTTCTTTTACATTCGGGCCCCATGGCCCAAGAATTTGAAGACACAAGTTTCAAGTCAAAGAAGAAAACATTTACCCTTTTTGGGGGACCCATATCCCGAGCCTAAAATAACTTTTGTACACTAGGACCCCCTTGGCCAATAGAACTCAGGTTCTAATTTTTTTCTACTTGATCAGAAAAAAAAAATTATTGGCTCTTTCTCAGCCTCGTTTTCTAGCGAACCTTTTTTTTCTTCTATCTTTCGGTCCCTTCAGTCCAAGAAGCTGTGAATTTCATACTGATTAGGGACAAAAATTTGTTGGTCCACTTCCAGTCCCCCGCCCTGTCAACAAAAATATGTGTTATTTGCCCAAGGAACGATTTTTCGAGCCAATTTGAAACTCAAAATCCCGAGGTTCGTTGCCATTTAATTCTTAAAAAAAAAAAACACTACAACTTTTGATTTCTAGTGGAGTGCAAGGCACCTGGCTCTTTATTTAGGTACTGATGAGAGTAGCCTCTCACTGCGAAAATTGTGGAATCACTACTTCCCCTGAGTTCCCCGAAAATAATATTGGATTAGCTTTCAAAATTCTTCTGTAGGCTGGAGGTGCAGTCTATCAGTAGGCTGGAGACACAAGGGAGCACTCTATGACAAGAGAGATAAGCTATGTGGCTGTAATGTCAACAGATAATTGCCAGAAAAACTTAAAATATTAAATCATTATAAAATATTAAATCTTCTGTAGGCTGGAGATGAAGGGGAACACTGTACCGCACGAGAGATAGGCTCTGTGGTTGCAGTGTCAACAGCTAATTGTCAGAAAAACGTAAAATATTAAATCAGTAGATTGGTAAATATAAACGAATTCTAACATGGTAAAAATTATAAATAGAAATGGTTCTATACGAATTGAATTAACAGTAAAAGTGGACAGTATGGGGTACAAAATATATGAAGATCGTAGTATGTATAAGGCCAAGACTACCAAGAGCAAAGGACCATCCACAGTCCCCCTCTCAATACCAAATGGTGTATTTTTCTATCTTGCAAAGTTGCCATAGCTAATTCCTTCTGCCCTATTTTCTCCATCACAAGTTACGTATATATATATATATATATATATATATATATATAAAAAAAAAATTCTTAGCAAAATACGTCAAATTCTTAATTTGACCTTGCATCGACTACTCTTCATCAGCCCATCCTCTTTTAGTGTACCCTGTCCTGAATTTTCAAAAATAATACAAGATTACCAGACAGTTCAAATATTTTAATACAAAATTTTTCGGCTGAGAGGATTTTTGAGAGGAACGATTGTGCTACTAAACAGTTGTGCAAGTTTCTTCGTGTAGGGATTAAACATTGGAAATTAATATTTGGGGGATAGTTTGTTAAGGTTTTTAGGAGTTGAATTTTATTATGGTTCTTTTTTGTCGGTTAAAAATGTTGACCTTGTTCTGTTTTTTTATTGGTTTGTACTATTTCAACTTGTGTTTTGTTCTCGGGCTTTGTTTGTAGTTGTATTTCGTATGTTGCTATGGTCCGTGGGCGTTTGCAGTAAAATCTTATCTTATAAGATTTATCATAGATTAATTGGAATTTAACCTAATTTACAAGCCGAATTAACTAAAGAAAAGAAAAGTTAAATAAAATATCGCCGAATTCCAAGCGGAAAATATTATCTTTAGTTGGCTGCCCTGGTAATTCCTTGTGTAAGTAGTATTTTTAGCCTTGTTCAGTTATCTCATATGACACTCACACTATAAAACATTTGCCTGACCTAAAAGTCCATTGTTTCAAGGCAGTCGTTTAGATTTTGAAGACTTACTTTATTATCATTTTAGCTTTTATATGGAAAAAAAATTCCATATAAATTCCTGATATATGGAAAAAAAATTGAAAAGACAAGATGTATTGCAAAAGTTAATACGACTTAAAGCAACTCCAGTACTTTTCACAGCACGCGTAACGAAATTATGTAAATTAAGCACAAGAAGAAAAGTGTAATCACAAATAATGCAATACAACCGTACATAAAGCCAAGCCTCAAGATCGCAAGAAGCATTCAATGAGTCATTTTTACGACATGAGATAGATGACTGAAAGAAGCACTTGGCAAGCGATAAAGCTTTCAGTTTTAAGAATGGGCTATGTCTATTCTGAATCAACAGAAAAACTGTCAAATCGATTTAGGTTGTTCTACTAAGTAAAAAAAAAGAAATTCTATCCATGTCAGTTTTGTAGCTTATATCCCTTTTCTCTTACTGCTTCTTCTTTACATCCATATGATATGCTTTTGGCAGTGGTTCTTTCCCAGTCAGTTCAATGGTTGATTTTCATTATAGCCAATGGGAGCTACAGTTGTCGAGTCTGACGAAATAACACCATGTGGAATCTGAAATAGACGACAATCAGTTGAATGCAATTAATCTTGAAACAAACGTACATGTCACACAAAATAAACAAATCGTAAGTGTGTCCAAACGAATGAAGAAACCTCGAAACATAATCTAATTTTTTTTTTTTAAATCTAAAATTTATGACCGCGTTCATAATGCACACATTGCTTAGAAACAAGCTCTGACCTTAAACATTCCTTAGTCCCACAAAGATCCAGAGAAAAAGTAAAAAGAAATAATAAATAAAAGATAAACCTGCGGTCCAATCAAAGTTGAGCACTCTCCAAGTACTTTCCCATCTTCTTTACTTTTTTCGTTTTGCAAAGAGCTTTCTCCAGGTGATTGTATTGGTCGATAATTTGTCAAAAATTCCATTCTTGTTTGTATTTTTAGTCTTGTTTCTTCAGCTGATTCGAGCTCAGGAGCGTAGCACACGTGCAGCATTCCACCCATAAAATTGAAGTCATCCAGCTTTCTCTTTGCCGTCCTATGAAGAAAAAAAGGGCTCAAATTGGAACATTTTCCTGAACACAGTAGTTAAGAGCTTTACCTTAGCAGTCACTGTCAAAATAGAATTTGGGCATGGGAGCCTTACGGATGTATTCACAGACCTTATTTTTGTCAAATCCATTTACATTTCAGTGTCACAGAGGGATTCGCAGATTTAATTAAACATATGCATTTTAGATGATTATTTGCTTTACTAATTTAGTTAGGTGCGGCCATTTTACGTACAAAGGAAAATTATTCATGACCTCGAGGTTGAGATAGAGAATAATAGATAAAATATTCCCTTTTTCAAAATCTCGTTCTTCATTTGAGTAATTTAGGATTTGATGACAGTTTAGCATTAAGGGAGATTTGAGGGAAGTGGCAAATCTACTCTTATTTGAGGTAAGTTATTTTTGTCTTAATCTTGACTTCATTATCATAGCGCAACTCCATAGACGGTTTCAGGTATTACCAATCGATGTTTCTGAAAGCTTTATAAAGCAAATGTAATTGTTATACATTTTAAAGGAACGAATCTAAAAGGAAAAAACGCTGAGGATAATAACGGATGTTTTGACATATTAAAACTAAAACTATTGCAATATGAAAATGTATATCGGTATATTTTTTTTGTCCATAAAATTTGACTAATTTGAGTAAAATTTGACATTTTTTTAATAAAAAAGAAATCTATTCAAAATATATTATGTTTCCAATAAATTGTAAATATTGCTCTAACCTTTAGAAGATTTTAAGGAGGGAAGGGGGGACAGCAAAACAAAAATTATAAATGATAATATGTGATCGATTCCAGTTTGTCATCATTGTTCCTCATGATTGCTGGTTTTTTTTTAAAGTTTAGTATCTTTTCTAAACTAATTTATGTAATCAACAGTTCCTAAACTGTTGACTGTAATTTTTATACTGTTACAGTCAACAGACTATTTAAGACCATCGCTTATAATTAATACAATGTGTCTTATTGCGTCTATTTTGCGATATGGATCTCATATCTGTAATTAACAATCCAACTGGGGACATACTGAGTTTTAAAAGGAATAGATAGATAGATAGATAGATCGTGTATTTCAAAAAGCCCAAGAGACATATACACACAAAAAATATGAAAATAGAAAAATTACAACAGAGCAAATTACAAACACACATTAACATGAATACATAGCGAAAAATACCTTCTGGTAAAATACCAAAAAAAAAACTTTAATTCCATATAATTAATAATAATTAATTGTAAAAACATTTCCTTCTTTTCAATCCCTTCTCTATGTACGCACCAATACGAAATATTGTGGTTGGATTACTACTTTGTAAGATATTTGGAAGCAGCAAAACAATCCCATGTAAGTAATTTTCCCTTCAATCAGAGAGCACCGGGCACTTTCGGAGAAAATGGTCCAAATCTTCGTCCTCATCCCTACAAAGAGGACACACATACCGACCATCAGGATGTACTATCCCCCTGTCGAACACCATTTGTCTGCTCTGGATTGGAAGGCAATTTGCCCTAAGCTGAATCCATCGACATAAAATCATAGCCGGTAAATTGAATTTAAAATAAATTTCCTCTCCAAAACTAGGTTTAACCTGATTATAATGATTCAATGTAGCAGAATTTCAAACCAGCCCTTGCCAATACTGAATTTCTTGACCCTCTAAGATAAATCGTACCTGGCTTACTAAATTTGTTGGTAGATCAGGGGAACCAAGACCGTCATTCCATAAGTAAGCCATTCCCACACTTTCTAGTAATGACCTAATTTGGGATGGCCACGACTTTTTCGAATCATAGCTCAACATCTGATAATAAGCAGCACTTACTAGTCTGTCTTCATTGCACCTAATGATCTTCAACCAAAATCTAAGCATCAAAATAGACCTACGTAGTTTTAACGAAAACAGGCCCATATCACCTTTCAGAACCTGTGAATGAGTTGTCTGATGTAATCCAAATAGTCTTTTATAATACTGGAGCTGGAGGGACTCCAACTTCTGTGCCGCTTCTCCGCCCCAAATCTCCGCTCCATACTCTAATACTGGTAAAATTTTTGTATTAAATATTCTTTTGTGCATTTTTAGGTTTTTAATTTCCATTATCGTCGGATTTCTAAAAATTGCAGACATGGCCACTTTACCTCTATTAATTAATTCATCAACATGACTCTTTAAACTTCCATTTTCCGATAAAACAAATCCTAAATATTTTATTCTTTTACTTACTTTAAGTTCCTCATTATTAAATTTAAATTTATAATTATCTTCGCCACTTGTTTTCCTTTTTTTAAAAATAACAACTTCACTCTTTTCAACATTCAGCCTTAGTATTTTCATTTGCAAATAATCGTCTATAAGACTCAAAAGCGTCTGCAGATCTTGCGGTGTGCTAGCCACCAAGGCAATATCATCTGCAAATAATAGTAGTGATAGTTTATGGGTCCCTAGACTAACATTCGGAGCCCATCTATTCTCTAGATAATCAACAACATCATTTATAAAAATGTTAAACAATTTAGGAGAAAGAGTGCTGCCTTGTTTTACACCCAGCTTAATATTAAAAAACCTAGAAAACCTGTTACCAACTAACACGATTCCGCTCACACAAATATACATACTCACTATCAACCTCACAAACAAATGAGGGAGGCCAATTCTAACCAGGGCATCCTTTAATAGCTCTCTGTCGACACTGTCGAACGCCTTGTGGAGGTCCAGAAATCCCACATAAAGACAAGTTTTTCCCTTTCCGTATTTATCAATTAATGCCTTTAAAATAAATATTGTATCTACCGTCCCGTACCCTGTTCTGAAACCTCCTTGTTGTTCATGTATAATATTATTTTTATATAACCATTTAGAAAGCCTTGTATCTAGTATTTTCTCCATTATCTTACTTAAAGCAGGGACTAGCGCTATTAAACGATAATTTATGTGCAACTTAGGGTTACCTCTCTTAAAAAGCGGCATAAGCAATGATCTCTTCCACTCATTTGGCCATTGTCCTGAAGTTAACACCTTATTACAAAGAAAAACAATTATCGACATAAAAATTGAAAGAAAATTCTTAAATAACGTTATTGGTACACCATCGACACCCGCAGCCGAACCTCCTTTTAAATTCTTGAATACAAACTTGACCTCATCATTACTCACTTCCCCTACTAAATCATAATCATGTTCCTTCATGGGATAAACAACCATCTCCGTGGTATGTGTTACCTCTTGTAATTCTGCGCAATCACCTTCCATGCTTTCTAGGTAATCTGGCCATGAGTTGGCGTCTGGAGCCACCTGTGTCTTTCCTTTTTCATTTCCAATATCATTCCTTATATAACCCCAAAATTTCTTAAAATCTTTATTTCTAAAATAATTTGCAATATCCAGTTTCTTCTTAATCTCAAACTCTTTTTTTTTCCTTTTAATTAACCTTTTGTAATCTCTTCTTTTATCTTTATATTCGGCTAATCTTAAACTTTGTTCTTCAGGTTTATCACATTCTTTTAAAAGATTTAATAAATATCTGACCTTTTCTTTCATTAACTTACACTCCAAATCAAAATATCGTTCGTTTTTATTTTCATTTTTATTCAGATTACACGATGCTGCACAACTGCAAATTATTTCATTTAACTCCATAATTATACCATGTATATCTTTTCCATCTTCTTCTAACGCTTTCAACTTATTTGTTATATGCAACTTCATAAGCTCCCTTTTAAATTTTTCAAAATCATTATCATTTAAATCATATCTAATTCTTTTTCCTAAGCCCTCTAATCTAAGCTCCCCATTAGATAAATTTCTAACTCGAGGAACAACATCCTGAAGCTTCCCAGTCTTCAGCTCAAGCTTAATAGCTCTATGATCGGATCCAACTAAATCTAGCACATCAATACCAATCGATTCAGGTACAAATTTCGTATTAATCAGCGCATAATCTACAACACTTGGAGTTTGGCCCGAAAGGCAAGTGAACTCGCCCAGACCCTTATCATTTCCAAACCTTCCATTCGCAATGATCAGACCATGTTCCCCGCAAAGCGCCAGGAGCTTTCTTCCCCAAACATTTATTTTTCTTTTTTCATCCTTATTACTTCGCGGTAATCTACAACAAATTGGGACCAAATCCCCTAAATCTGGGATTAATAAATCTGGAACCTCAACCTCAACGCCGGTATAAGCATTGAAATCCCCCATCAAAACGCACTCAAAATCACTATAACTTTCTTGTATTAGCGACAATTCATCATCCAAAATTTCCCAAGTATTTTCTCGATTATAAGAACTATTTTGTGGAGGGATATACACAACGCCCAAAATTAATCTCTTCCCACATTTAAAACAAATACGCAGCCAAAGTAAATTTTCAGATCTACTATTAACTCTTTCATAACCATCAATAGCTGATGATTTAATCAAAACCAAAATACCACCATAATGTCTATTATTTTTTGCTGGTTTACGCACAACCTGTTCAACCAAACACCCTGGGAGAGGTGATATAGGAGAATGATCGTTCCATGTTTCAATAAACGAAATAACATCAAACGAAAGTAATTCATCATATAAATAAGGTAGCTTATCACGTAGTCCTTGTATGTTCCATGACACTAAACTCAGTATATGGCTCTTTATTTCCTATGCGTCTATGCTTTCTGTCAGTGCATTAATATCACTAGCCATTTCTTGGAGATCCTCGTTCCTGGCCTCTGTCGAAGAAAAGGCAAAATGGTAATACTCACGACTGCGACTATTAATATCTGTTAGCACTCGCTGACTATTATCAACAAAATTACGGGAAAAACCACTGCGAGGTCTTCTGTTAAGTCCTTTTCTTGGAGAATGGTTTCCTCTGGGTGCCAGGTTACGAGTGCCTGGTCGATGTAGGTCATTAGGGCTTATAACAGCACTAGCAGGTCTTTTAGTTGCCAATACTGCCTGAGAATAGGCTGTTGATGGTATCACTGTCTCGGCATCGCTATTACTGGCATCACTATCTAGCCCCATCGGGATAACAGCAGGGTAATTTGGGAGTCTAGCACTAGGGGGTGGACCAATATTTTTAACTGGCGCCAAGTTACATTTAACCTCAATCACAGCCTTTCCATCGTACCTGAATAGTCGGCCTTGGATAAACAGCTTGTCACCTCGTAGCATTGCATCACGGCCGTCGTTCTGTGCAAGATTCATAATTTCCTTTAAGTGTTTACGGGCTTCTCTTTGTTTAGCTGTGTAATCTGGGGCCACCGATAGACCTCCCTTTCTCAATAAGGAACTATTTCTTAAGATATAGTCTCTGATTTCGACCGAGTTTAGCTTCACTACTACTGGCCCTGATTTCAATCTAAAAATGTCACGTACATCACCTCGACTTATTTTGAGAGAAGGCATAGCACGGTTTAATAAATCCATTATTTCTTGCTTCACAATATACTCGCCATGGTGTTGCGGAGTATAATTATAAATAATCAAATTTGTTCTTTTCTGCTCTGTTTCGAGCTGGTTGGCTCGTTCAGATATGATTACTAGGTCTGATTTCACATTTTCCAGCTCTTTTTTAATTTCTTCATTTGTCTCAACATTTCTAGATAGCTGTGTACTAATGTTATTCATCTGTACTTGTAAGGCAGCAATGCTATCCGAAAGTCCAGGAATTGCATTAACTTTCTCCGAAAGCGCTGGTAATAAATCCAATTTGAAATTTATTTCACGCAAAAACTGGGCATTTTGCATTTTCTCGGCCTCTAATGTTTGGTTTGCCATTTTCACACTTTGGATCTTGTCAATGTACAAATGTAGTCCTTAATTGATCTAGTATTGTAACAAAGCAATAAGTTATTTTTCTTGTTTTCGAAAAAGATATTCACAATTTTGGCACAAAGCCACACACAGGTAAAAAATTGGTTACGCAAGCTGTCCAGATTTAATCCTTTATTTTATCCGATTGAATTGCTCTTAACTCTCTGAACTCTGAATCAATATATTAGTTAATCATTAGTAACTTCTAAGGCCTCAAGAGCGCGCAACATGTATGCTCTTAAACAGCCGGTGGAAGGAGTGGGGTTCGAGCCACAACGCCTTGGTTTAGGTACTCCAGTTTCACAGACCAAAGAACTCTTCAGTCTTTTTATTGAGACAAATGGTCGAATTAGATGTGTAAAATATGTATTTTTAGTGTTTGTTCATTATATTACAGTCAACAGACTATTTAAGACCATCCCAAAATGATCCCTTGTAATTTCGAGTCCAAAATGGCGCATTGAAACAACATTTATGAATTTTGAGGGGGATGTGGAAGGAGATTAGACGGCAAGGCCTTGCCATGTTGTTGACCAAAATATGTGCGCAATTCTTATTTCAACATGAAATAGTTGCGGTGCCTACCGTTCAAGTAAACATTATCTAAAAAATATAGCTTTAAAAAAAGTCAATTTAGATATTTCGGGTTCTGTAAGATGGAAATACAAACAATTGAAATCTTAAAAAAATCTTATGTTTGTAATTAGCGACTACAAACCCTAAAACGGATAATCAATGTGCTTGTAATTAGGGGAGGTCTCCCTCAATTTTCTACTACGTTCGTTCTCTACAAGCAAAAAAAAAAAAAAAAAAATGCGCATTAGACATTTCGGTCTTTATCGAGACAGCACCATTAAGTGAGCTATTCTTGATATACATATTTGTTTTTACGTTATCTGACGTAATATTTCGACGTTGCAACATCCTGCAGCAATGCCTTAAAATTATGACTATCCCTTTTCTTCTTTTTTTGGCACTAGACACCGGACAGAGTATTTACCAATCCGTTCCCAAATTTTGGCTGTAACTTTATTCAAGACTAGTTTTTTGCCTAAATATAGCTCCTTTTTAAATCAGACTAAACCATAGGAATAACTCACAGAAGGGATAATTTTTATGCAGCGAAGAGGCAAAAAAAAGAGCATGAAATTACCTTGAATGCCATATATTCACATACACGACCCTAAAGCATTTAGTGAACTTTTCACTCGGGTAGTTTTTCAGTTCATGGAGGTCAGTGACGTTACCAAATCGACGACAAAGCCTTTTCATATCCTCACGAGAAACCACTATAGGACAGTTGATTATCAGCAAATTCGTGGATTCACTGGCTATTGTGTATACCTGGAGAAAAAGAAAAAAACTTATAATTCCTCATCTTTCCCTGCTAGATTTTATCATAAAATTTGACACCTTCCATTATATTAAGCCAGCACTGAAATAAACTTTTAAAACATGCTTCTCAAAATGCATGCATCTCAAAATGCATTAAAAAGAAAAATTTCTATTCATTTCCCTGGGAAATGAATAGAAATTTTCCGATTTGCGGAAAATTTTCCCGCTAATCGGAAAATGTTTCTAAGGCTAAAAATGAACATTTGGGGCGTTGATGACGTGTTCTAATTTATCCGAGTATTTTAGATCACAGTATCGTCCAAAATGAACAAAGATAATATCCCAGTGAATATAACGAGTCTCTATATTATGAGTGTCTCACGTTGCATTTGCTAGAGGTCGTGGGCCCAATATCGTGTATTGTCATGGGATCAATACGTATACAAAATTTGAGTTAAATCAGACAAAAGGAAAAGGATGAAATAGTGGTCAAACAGTTCGCGGTAACGAACTGCAAGTAAATAATGACTCGGCTCAATAGCAGCCAAAACCCTAACAAAAAAAGAAGATAACAATTAATACACCGAAAGAATTGCCTTTTTCTACAGATTCCAAACATATGAAGTTCATTAAGTTTAATGCTACCTATCATAAGCTATGAGATCAAGAAAATATTCTTGATTCCAGGAAGATGTTGAAATTTTCATCCTAGTTCGTCACTTTTAATCCAAGCAAAATGTTAGGACACTTAGTATCAGTTATTGAGTTTAAGCTTTGATTTCCAAATGCTCACAAGAATTACCAAATTTAAGAAAGTCGCAACAATAAGTCACCTGTGGTCAAATACTCAAAGACTCCTCTTTGATCCCCACCCAGACTCAAAGCTTCTGCCAAGGTCATTTCTATGGAAATCTCCAAAGAGTTTCTTTTTAAAATAGCTTTCAAGGGTAGTTATCATTTGTGGGATGATCGAATTTTCTAAACCACTGTAGATACGTAAGAACGTTGCAACATCTTGTACCCTGAGGTCATAAGACTGTCAAAGACTCCTCCTTGAACCTCCCAAATTGAAAGCTTTTATTATGACCTGGCCTTTTAATGTAACTTGGGCACTGGACCAAGGGCACTATTGTTACTCGAGCGCAACGTTAGGTGGGGATGTCGATATCGCTTCCGTCACACCAATTCGTTTTAGTGTGAATCTACCTGGTACATATGAATGAATGTTTTCAAAGTAAACCCGTTTCATCAATAGGAAAAAAAACGGATTGGACGCATATGTCCGTTTCCCTTTGGACGATAAAACCATGCAAGTGCTGTATCAAGTATAACTCACGAAAATCTTGTTAATTTTGTCAACTTTTTAGCATCCCTGCTTTCAATAAAAAAAATCAGGTACTATCACTTAAATATAATAACTCCCTATGCCCCCCTTCTGGATACCATCTTGATAGGATACCGTCTCTGCTTTAAATAAAAAAAAAATAATTAACTTATTGGCACACCTGCTTTAAAAAAAATCGAGATATCATTTAAATATGATAGCTCAATACCCCTCTCCCCCCTCTGGATACCACCTTGATAGGATGCCGTCTCTGCTTTAAATAAAAAAAACAAAATCAACTTTTTGGTATCCCTGCTTTCAATAAATAAAACTTCGAGCTATTATCATTTAAATATAATACCTCTCTACCCCCCCCCCCCTCTGGATACCACCTTGATAAGATACCGTCTCAGTTTTCACTAGAAAAATAATTTACTTAATAATTAACTAGGTCACTATACGGTTCAAACAGCTTAGTGTTCCTTGAAAAAAAATTGAGGGTATAAGTAAAGGGGTACAAAGACAACAACAAAATGTCGAAATTATTTAGATATACCTCAAATTATTGGTAAACTGAGTGATAGATTCGCCATGGCATTCCATAAGATCCAAAGAATCTAATTAAAAGGGAGCACACACAAAAGCCAAATAAGGCCAGTAGCCTATGAGAAATCGCAAAATACCCAAGACAATGAACAAGTCCTAATGGGGGGTCCTGGGTCTATCAAAATATTTCATTCCGGTTCAATCTTTAATTCCCCAACCTAGTACATAGCTTAGTCTATAGCTAAATTTTGTCTCAGCCGAAGGTTGTTTTTGTTTTGTTTTTTTTTTT
>JAQQPU010003315.1:0-14835 GCA_029168905.1 Artemia sp. Kazakhstan ARC1039 | reverse complement strand
GGGGGGGGGGGGGTAAAAATGTTCCAGAAAGAAGATTGTGTTTTCTATCAGGCGTTCAATAATTGAGTATTAAACATTAAGAAAATCTTATCTAAAAACAGCAAAACAAAAATCTGCAAACTGACAATTCAGCTGTAGAAACAATCTATCGGCTATCAATTTCAAAATCCAACAAAAGGCTGAAGCTGTATAGTAGTGAATGCATTCTATAATTCTATTCAACTTGAAAATAAAATTCTTGACTACGAATGATGTAAGAAATAGCGATTGGGAAACTGCATTCAAAATGATTTAAACTCATTTCATAAAGACGATACTTTTTTTGTCAGCATATGAAGAACTGTGTATATTGCAATATTTGCAATAGCATATTGCATCTGTCTGGTTTTTATGCAAAGTAACAAAAGAGACGAAAATTAATGAACAAGAGAGTAGTGAAGAATTATGGTATGCAAAGTAATATTTGGCAGGGAAAGTCACTGGTGATAAATCGCTAGGGGTGGCATCGTGATTGCGTGATTTTCGGGGATTCGGGGAACCAATTTTTTTCGGGGTGACGCATAGATTTTCGGGGAAATACCCGAAAATTCGGGGATAGTGCAAGCTCTGCTTGATTTCTAATCAGGAAAATCGAAATACTAAACCACACGAGAAGGAAAAGCTCCGACTTTGCGGTTGACGCAATAAAGAATTGCCGCAAAAATAATTTAAAGTCGACCAAACGCCGCCGCCTCTGGCGGCGGCGGCGTGCCTGCGGTGCGCCGGCGGCGTTACGAAACTTCGGCGGCGTTCGACCGGGTCTCTCGTCGCTGGCGTTCGGTCGATCCACCGGCGGGGCGCCGGGGTCTAAATGAAACGTTGCAAAACGGATAAGAGTCAATGTGTAATATCAACATAAAATTATATTAAGCCTTAGACACAGTTGACAACTACAGAAAAATGGCGACACTCAAAATAACATTAAGACTTCTGGTTATATAGCGGCACAATATGATAAGAACTAAGACGTGGTATCAATACGACACGATATTCAATCTGCGATATAGTCGACAATAACAACAACAAGGAATGGCGGATAAACACAATAACTCACCTCTAGCGATATCGCTCTTTGCAACACAAATGAGCACAGACTATAGGAGGGAAAAGCACACGAAGAAACTTACTAGCAAACAATAGCTATAAGCTCCCATAACATCAGTTGGACTACACTCCGCACAGGGCAAACTACCCTACTGCCCAAAATCTAGTATTTTTACCTCTGATATTAGTTCTTGAAACATTCACTAACTTGGCAGTATCACTAACATATCACTAACTTGGAACAACGTAGTCTCTAACTTGGCAGATTACACAAACCTGGCGAGTTACTGTACTGCCGAAAACCTTATCTTCATCCCTCAGATATTAGCTACAAAATCATAGCAAATTCCATTAGCTTACTTAAAGCGTGTTCTCCAACCCTGAAAAGATTTTTTGAAAATTCTGAGTAGAATGGCCATCCCAAAATTTTGATCAGATATCTTGGGGGCCTACGCGAAGGGGGGGATAGCAAAAAAGGACACGAGAGGGAGCTGATTACCCTCCACTTCTTTTTGACTCTTAAAAGGTGCTTTAGAGCTTTCAGTTTCCAATGCATATAGTTCCCAACCAAGTTTTAACGATCATCACTTCAGTTCAAAGTGGCGGAAAGAAACACAGAGAAGGGACAAAGCACTTTACTTAGGCTGCGCTGCAGTATTGGTTTTAATCAATATCCTCGAGGCATCATCATAATTTTATTTCTACATCAGTAACAGACCACTACTTCAGAAATAGGTTGAAGAGAAAAATAAGTAAGGGCTCAGCCACATCAGGATGTATTTGAGATCAAATGAATGAAATGTAAAAAAAAAATGAATGAAATGTCAGATATAGATAGAAAGAAGAGAATTTAAGAAAAAACATCAACCTTAACAGCTGTAAATTTTTTCCCTTGTCTATAAGGAAGGCGTGTCATACACAATTTCTTTCGCAGATGGTGAGGGTAAGCAGGAATGTCCATATCTGCTGCTGAAATCTTTCAAAAGCTTGTCGCTACACCTTAGACCAAATGTTTATTCCCAGCTTCTGAATTGGCAAGAGTGAGCACTAGGTGATTAAGAGTACCTGGAATAGATTGTTATCGATTAATCACATATGAAAGAAGAGGGCAATCTAATCCTTTCAGATTGGTCTACAAATACCACTTGTTGCTTTTCCATCGTCTTCTTCTTAAAAGTATTTTATCTATTGAACAATGGCGTCAATTAACCAAAATTTAAGGGGGAGGGGGAGTAGGTATATTTTTAAAATCTTACAAATGTATATTTTTCAGCTTTTTTAATAGAAATACCAAAAAAGGTATTTCTCAATGAAATATCAAATGCCAGAAATCCCAAAAAAGGTATTTTTCGATGAAAATACCCAGTTTAGGGATTTTTACAAAATCTAGAAGGGGCAAATGCCCCCCGCCTCCAAATTGACCCCGCCGGTATTGCATCTAAAATAATTTAAGTTAAGAAGCATATGACTCACAATAATAAAGACTCTCACTAATACGAAAAATAAAATCACTAACAGGGATAAATCAAAACCCAACATGATTTTTACCCTTATCAAATCTTACCATTGAACAGAGAAAAAAACTGGAAACGATTTCGAACAACCTCCGGATTAACAAAGGAATTTTTACGTAACAGAAAATTCTCTGCTTTTCAGATATGTAGAACATTGTGTTGTATATAACGACACTGGATGTACCTGAGCGTTGGTATCCAAGCTATTAGTGTTTTGTATTACTAGAAGTGTTCAAAAGGTCTTCCACACCACAACTGAACCGTATTGATAACTAATCTTACGTATCAAAGATAAATTAAGTATTGACACAACTGTGAACTTATGTTCGCAAATGTGAAGTTGAAAAAATTAATCAACAACTAAATTCCAAAAAATCCCATAGGCCTCATTGGTCACAATTGAATAGGATCACATGCAACTAGGTCTAACGGGTAAAGAATTGTACTTTCCACTTCACCTTTGCCTGGGAATTAGACAACTCCAGAAACAAATTAGGTGCACACGAAGAAAAAAGAATTCACTGAAGACTACTTTGTACAAATTTCTGCAACCAAGAAGTTTATAGTATGATTACCCATGAAAAGGTCCTATGCGATATACCAGGGTTACAGATTGCCCGCAAAACAGTCAATTTATTATCATAAACAGCGCAATAGCGTTGCCCAAGTAAAGAGCAGCGGTACTAGTAGGAGCAGTTCTAGGAGTAGTAGTATGCACATGTTGCCTTTTGGTCAGTAGAATATTCCCCTTACGATGGACTAGGAGGTTTTAGCTTGATACGGTAAGGTGTTCCAAAGATATCGCTGATACACCCTTTAAACAATCTGTATAGAGATTTAGTTCAACATTCCCCTCAACATTTTCTATAATTTTCACTTCTATATCCTTAGCCTTGATAGTACTCGCTACAGAAGTAGTAGTTGTAGTGGCTGTAGTGGTAGCAGTAGTACTAGTGGAAGTAGAAGTCGTATTAGTTGTAGTAGTAGCTGTATTAGTAGTAGTAGCATGCAAATATTACCATTTTGGTCAATTGATCATCCCCTCATCCTTTACTGAAAGTTCCAAATTAATACATTCAATCATCCCTGAGTTACGCCTTTTTGACAACCCGTGTGCACATAACGTGTTCTGGTTTAGTTCAATAGTCCCCTCAACATTCTCTGTAAGGTTGACCTGAATGCCCTTCATCTTTTTGGACAATAAAGGTCAAACATGCCCATTTTTCACAAAAATAAGTATGTAAACAATGGCTGAATTGCATACCACCCTCGGCCTCATTTTGAGGCAAATATTTATGACAATTCAGTCCATTTAAGCCTTTACTTACAAGAACACTCATTTTAGGTTCACCATATATGCAAACAAAGAAGACAAAGGGTGAGCGTCACAGGAACTTTGTGTTGAAGTATCTGACTAACAATAGATATTAGTCATATACTTCAAATTGAACCACCAAGAAAAGGACTATTTTGAGGCAAATACTTATGACAATTCATTGCATTTAAGGCTTTACTTACAAGAACACTTTTTTTGGCTCACCATATTTATCAACAAAGAAGACCAAGGGTGAGCGTCAAAGGAACTTTGTGTTGAAGTGTCTGACTAACAATACATATTAGTCCCATACTTAAAAATTTAGCCACAAAGAAGAAAAGGATCAATTTGCGGTAAGTATATTTGATAATTCAGTTTACTTATGCCTTTTCATGTAAGAAAAACTTTTTTTCTAGGCTTACCAAATATACCATTAAAGAAAAAAAAAGGATCAACATCAAAGGAAGTTTGTGTTGAAGTATCTGATTAATAATACATATTATTCATATACTTCAAAATTGAGCCGCTAAGAAGAAAAGGATGAATTTGAGGTAAACATATTTGATAATACAGTTCATTTAAGCCTTTACTTACAATTTTTTTTCTAGGCTCATCATACATGCCAACAAAGAAGACAAAGGGTGAGCGTCAAAGGAACTTTGTGTTGAAGTATCTGACTAATAATACATATTAGTCATAAGCGTCAAAGGAACTTTGTGTTGAAGTACCAGACTAATAATAGATATTAGTCATATACTCAAAATTGAGCAAAAAAAGAAGAAAAGGATCAATTTGAGCTAAGTATATTTGATACAAAGTTCACTTAAGCCTTTAATTACAAGAGAATCGTTTTTTTCTAGGCTCACCCTATTTGCTGACAAAGAAAACAAAGAAGCTTTGTGTTGAAGTATCTGACTAATAGTATACTTTTGCCATGGACTTCAAAATTGAGCCAGAAAGAAGTAAAAAATTGATTTGAGGTAAATATTTTTGATAATACAGTTCATTTAAGCCTTTACTTAGAAGAATTTTTTTCTAGGCTCACCAGATATGCTGACAAAGAAGACAAAGGATGAGCGTCAAAAAAACTTTGTGTTGAAGTATCTGACTAATAATACATATTAGTCATATACTTCAAAATTGAGCCACCAAGAAAAGGACCATTTTGAGGCAATTATTTATGACAATTCAGTCCATTTAAGCCTTTACTCACAAGAACACTTTTTTTAGGCTCACTATATATGCCAACAAAGAAGAGAAAGGGTAAAAGTCAAAGAAACTGTGTTGAAGTATCTGACCAATAATACATATTAGAAATATACTTCAAAATTGAGCCACCAAGAAAAAGACCATTTTGAGTCAAATATTTATGACAATTCAGTCCATTTAAGGCTTTACTTAAAAGAAAACGTGTTTTAATGCTAACTATATATACCAACAAAGAAGAAAAAGGGTGACTGTCAAAGGAACTTTACGTTGAAGTATCTGACTTAAAATACATATTAGTAACGTACTTAAAAATTTAGCCACAAAGAAGAAAAGGATCGAATTGCGGTAAGTATATTTGATAATTCAGTTCACTTAAGCCTTTTCAAGTAGGAAAAGGCTCAATTTTGAAGTATATGACTAATATGTATGATTAATCAGAGGCTCACACGATATGCTAACAAAGAAGACAAAGGATGAGCATCAAAGGTACTTTGTGTTGAAGTATCTGACTAATAATACATATTAGTAATTTTCTTCAAAATTGAGCCACCAAGAGAAGGACCATTTTGAGGCAAATATTTATGACAATTCAGACAATTTAAGCCTTTACTTACAAAAACACTTATTTTAGGCTCACCATATATGCAAAAAAAGAAGACAAAGGGTGAGTGTCAAAGGAACTTTGTGTTGCAGTATCTGACTAATAATATATATTAGTCATATACTTAAAATTGAGCAAAAAAGAAGAAAACGATCAATTTGAGGTACATATATTTGATAAAAAAGTTCATTTAAGCCTTTACTTACAAGAGAATCGCTTTTTTCTAGGCTCAACCTAGAAGACAAAGGAGGAGTATCAAGGAAGCTTTGTGTTGAAGTATCTGAGTAATAATACATATTTGTTACATACTTCAAAATTAATCCCCAAAGATTAAAGGATCAATTTCAGGCAAGTATCTTTGATAATTAAGTCTATTTAAGCCTTTACTTAGAAAAACTTCTTTTTCTAGATTCACCATATATGCTACCAAAGAAGAAAAGGGATGAGCATCAAAGGAATTTTTTGTTGAAGCATCTGACTAGTAGTACATAAAAATCAAATACTTCAAAATTTATCCCCTAAGATTAAAAGGATCAATTTGAGGTAAACGCGTTTGATAATTAAGTCCATTTAAGCCTTTACTTACAAGAAAACTTTTTTTATAGGCTCACCATATATGCGAAAAAAAGTGACGAAGCATGAACATCAAAGGAACTTCATGTTGAAGTATCTGATTAATAATACATAGTAGTCATATATTTCAAAATTCTGCCACAAAAAAAAAGGATAAATTTCAGATGAATATATTTGATAATATAGCTAATTTAAACCTTTCCTTAAAAGAAAATTATTATTTTTCTAGGTCCACCACATATGCCAACAAAGAACACAAAGGATGAACATCAAAGGAACTTTGTGTTGAAGTATCTGATCAATAATATATATTACTCATAGACTTGAAAGTCGAGCCACAAAAAACACAGGGATCAATTTGAGGTAAATATGTTTGATAATACAGTTCATTTAAGCCATTACTTACAAAAAACTTTCTTTCTAGGCTCACTATATATCCTGACAAACAAGACAAAGATTGAGTTACAAAGGAACTTTCGGTTGTAGTATCTGTTTCCTGTCTGAGATAGAAAGAAGAATTCGAAAACTAAAAAAAAAAGTCTTTGTCCTTTGAATATCCCGTTACCTCTTATCATTGCCTTCAACGACTTCCTTTCTAAGCCCTTGTCTGTCCTGTTTAACGAGATTGCAGAGTCTCGGCGAATTCCAACAATTGGGAAACAGGGTTTCATAACCCCTTTGTAAAATAAAAACGGAAAGCCTGGTTTTGAAGGCGTTTGTCCGATAGCTCTTACTCCTATTTTCTCAGCACTTTGTAAAGGAATCCTTGCAGATTGGCTAAAGGAAAAAATCCTACCTCTTACTGACTCACCCTATCTAGGCTCACCCTATTTGCTGACAAAGAAAACAAAGAAGCTTTGTGTTGAAGTATCTGACTAATAGTATACTTTAGCCATGGACTTCAAAATTGAGCCAGAAAGAAGTAAAAAATTGATTTGAGGTAAATATTTTTGATAATACAGTTCATTTAAGCCTTTACTTAGAAGATTTTTTTTCTAGGCTCACCAGATATGCTGACAAAGAAGACAAAGGATGAGCGTCAAAAAACTTTGTGTTGAAGTATCTGACTAATAATACATATTAGTCATATACTTCAAAATTGAGCCACCAAGAAAAGGACCATTTTGAGGCAATTATTTATGACAATTCAGTCCATTTAAGCCTTTACTCACAAGAACACTTTTTTTAGGCTCACCATATATGCCAACAAAGAAGAGAAAGGGCAAGAGTCAAAGAAACTGTGTTGAAGTATCTGACCAATAATACATATTAGTCATATACTTCAAAATTGAGCCACCAAGAAAAAGACCATTTTGAGGCAAAAATTTATGACAATCCAGTCCATTTAAGCCTTTACTTAAAAGAAAAGTTGTTTAATGCTAACTATAAATACCAACAAAGAAGAAAAAGGGTGACTGTCAAATTAACTTTACGTTGAAGTATCTGACTTAAAATACATATTAGTCACGTACTTAAAAATTTAGCCACAAAGAAGAAAAGGATCGGATTGCGGTAAGTATATTTGATAATTCAGCTCACTTAAGCCTTTTCATGTGGGGAAACTTTTTTCTAGGCTTACCAAATATGCCAACAAAGAAGACAAAAGGATGAGCGTCAAAGGACGTTTGTGTTGAAGTATCTGATTAATCATACATATTAGTAATATACTTCAAAATTGAGCCACAAAAAAGAAAAGGATCAATTTGAGGCAAATACTTATGAAAATTCAGGTAAATATTTTTGATAATGCAGTTCATTTAAGTCTTTACTTAGAAGAATGTTTTCTAGGCTCACACGATATGCTGACTAAGAAGACAAAGGATGAGCATCAAGGGTACTTTGTGTTGAAGTATCTGACTAATAATACATATTAGTCATTTTCTTCAAAATTGAGCCACCAAGAAAAGGACCATTTTGAGGCAAATATTTATGACAATTCAGTCACTTTAAGCCTTTACTTACAAGAAAACTTATTTTAGGCTCACCATATATGCAAACAAAGAAGACAAAGGGTGAGTGTCAAAGGAACTTTGTGCTGAAGTATCTGACTAATAATATATATTAGTCATATACTTAAAATTGAGCAAAAAAGAAGAAAAGGATCAACTTGAGGTACATATATTTGATAAAAAAGTTCACTTAAGCCTTTACTTACAAGAGAATCGCTTTTTTCTAGGCTCAACCTATTTGCTGACAAAGAAGACATAGATGCTTTGTGTTGAAGTATCTGACTAACAGTATAGATTTGCCATATACTTCAAATTGAGCCAAAAAGAAGTAAAGGATTGATTTGATGCAAATATTTTTGATAATACAGTTTTTTAAGAAGCCTTTACTTAGAAGTATTTTTTCCTAGGCTCACCAGATATGTTGACAAAGAAGACAAAGGATAAGCATCAAAGGGACTTTTTGTTGAAGTATCTGACTGATAATACATATTAGTCATATACTTCAAAATTGAGCCACAAAGAAAAGGATCAATTTGAGGCAAATATATTTGACAATTCAATCCATTTAAGCATTTATTTACGATAAAAGTTTTTTTAGGCTCCCCATACATGCCGACGAAGAAGACAAAGAGTGAACGTAAAAGGAACTTTGTGTTGAAGTATCTGACTAACAATACATATTAGTCATATACTTGAAATTGAGCCACAAAGAAGAAAAGGATCAATTTGAGGTAAGCATATTTGATAATACAGTTCATTTCAGCATTTACTTACATTTTTTTTCTAGGCTCACACGATATGCTGACAAAGGAGACAAAGCATGAGCATCAAAGGAACTTTGTGCTACAATATCTGACTAATGAATACATAATAGTCATATACTTCAAAATTGAGCCAAAAAACGTTTTTTAAGGCTCGCCATGTATGCCAACAAAGAATACAAAGGGCAAACATAGTGTTCAAGCACCTGACTAACAATGCATACTAGTCATATACTTGAAATCGAGCCACAAAGAAAAACAGGATCAGTTTGAGGTAAATATATTTGATAATACAGTTTATTTAAGCCTTTACTTACAAGAAAATCGAATTTTCTTGTCTCACCATTTGTGCTGACAAATAAGACAAAGGATGATCTCTCAAATGAGCTTTGTTTTGAAGTTTCTGACTAATAGTACATATTAATTATATATACCAAAATTTAGCCTAAAAATGAAAAAGATCAATTTTTGGGAAGTAAATTTGATAATTCAGTCTATTTAAGATTTTATTTACAAGAAAAACTTTTTCTAGGCTCACCATATATGCCAACACAGAAGGCAAAGGCATCAATGGAACTTTGTGTTGAAGTATCTGACTAATAATACATAGTAGTCACACACTTCAAAATTTACCCACTAAGATTAAAGGATCAGTTTGATGACAGTATATTTGATATTAGAGTTCATGTAAGCCTGTACTTACATGAAAGACTTTTTTTTACTAGGTTCACCATATATTTCATCAAAGTGAAAAGAGATGAGCATCAAAGGAATTTTTTGTTAAAGTATCTGACTAGTAGTATATATTAATCATTTACATCAAAATTTAGCACCAAAGATGAAAAAGATCAATTTGAGGTAAGTATATTTAATAATTCAGTCCATTTAAGCCTTTACTTACAAATTTTTTTTTCTAGGCCTATCAAATACGCCAACACAGAAGACAAAGCAGGAGTATCAAAGAAGCTTTGTGTTGAAGTATCTGAGTAATAATAAATATTTGTTACATACTTCAAAATTAATCCCCAAAGATTAAAGGATCAATTTCAGGTAAGTATCTTTGATAACTAAGTCTATTTAAGCCTTTACTTAGAAAAACTTCTTTTCTAGATTTACCATATATGCTACCAAAGAAGAAAAGGGATGAGCGTCAAAGGAATTTTTTGTTGAAGCATCTGACTAGTAGTACATAATAATCAAATACTTCAAAATTTATCCCCTAAGATTAAAAGGATCAATTTTGACGTAAACGCGTTTGATAATTAAGTCCATTTAAGCCTTTACTTACAAGAAAACTTTTTTTATAGGCTCACCATATATGCGAAAAAAAGTGACAAAGCATGAACATCAAAGGAACTTCATGCTGAAGTATCTGATTAATAATACATAGTAGTCATATATTTCAAAATTCTGCCACAAAGAAAAGGATAAATTTGAGATGAACATATTTGATAATATAGCTAATTTCAGCCTTTCCTTAAAAGAAAATTATTTTTTTCTAGGTCCACCACATATGCCAACAAAGAACAAAAAGGATGAACATCAAAGGAACTTTGTGTTGAAGTATCTGATCAATAATATATATTACTCATATACTTGAAAGTCGAGCCACAAAAAACACAGGGATCAATTTGAGGTAAATATGTTTAATAATACAGTTCATTTAAGCCTTTACTTACAAAAAACTTTCTTTCTAGGCTCACTATATATCCTGACAAACAAGACAAAGATTGAGTTACAAAGGAACTTTCGGTTTTAGTATCTGTTTCCCGTCTGAGATAGAAAGAAGAATTCGAAAACTAAAAAAACAAGGGTTTGTCCTATGAATATCCCGTTTCCTCCTATCATTGCCTTCAGTGACTTCCTTTCTAAGCCCTTGTCTGTCCTGTTTAACGAGATTACCGAGTCTCGGCGAATTCCAACAATTGGGAAACAGGGTTTCATAACCCCTTTGTAAAAGAAAAACGGAAAGCCTGGTTTTGAAGGCGTTTGTCCGATAGCACTTACTCCTATTTTCTCAGCACTTTGTAAAGGAATCCTTGCAGATTGGCTAAAGGAAAAAATCCTACCACTTACTGACCTGAGGCAATTCGGGAACCTAAAATCCACTTCTACTTCCCACTACCTTGCTTCTCTTATCGACCACATCGGGAAAATCCTCGAAAAGCCTAATCCCTGGCTAAATTTAATTTCCATTGACCTTCAGAAAACATTTGACCTTGTTAACCACAATACTTTAGTTGAGAAACTTGTCAGCGAGTTCAATATTGATCCCTTAGTGGTGAAATTGGTTACCTCCTTCTTAACAAATAGATCGCAGGTTGTCAAATACCAGAATCATTATTCAAATCCTCTCCCTGTCCACAATAACATACCCCAAGGTACTCTCCTAGATCCGCCCCTTTTTCCAGTCATGATTAACAGCCTCGCGAAGGAATTTCCTGACCGATGGAAATGTTTTGATGACCTAACGGTTTTAGAAACTTGCTTCAGAAATTTAATAAGCGACCCCATGACTATCCTCAATGAAATTGGAGGTGAGACCTCGAACTTAGACATGACATTAAACTCCCTTAAGTCAATGAAAATGCCGATTTGTTTTCTCAAATCCTCGCCCTGTTTTCAGAATCCTATCCCTCCGAAATTTCTGTGTCCTCCCTTAAATTACTTGCCGACACAGTTTCTTCAAATTCAAGGTGGGATATCCATCTTAAAGACATTATCCATAGAGATTATGTGTCTATCGCCCCACCGGCGGATCTAGAGGAAAATCTTGGGGGGGGGGCCGCGCCGGACACAGGGCGCCAAAAACTGATTATACAGGACTAATTTGATAGCTCTTTATTTATATGAAAACACTGCCAAATATGCTCATAAAGGTAAAACGTAGCAAAAGAAAATAAAAACAGTACCACACTACATAACTAAACTCAATCGGCGAGCTTTTCTGAGAGCGAACATATCGATAGCATCGTCTGTTTTCGGCAGTTCGTCTCTGTAAGTCTGCATGAGTAGTAGAGCCTCCAACCTCTCTTCAGTCATCGTGCTTCGTATTGATGAACATGTCCTGTCAACCTTTGAAAACATTCGTTCTGCTTCACAGGTTGACACAGGAAGCGTCGCGAGAATTGTCAACAATGCGAAGATGTTGGGAAATACATTTTCCTGACAACTGTTCAGCGCTGAAATAGCTGTTTTCGGTTTTTGCACGGTTTCCTTAGACCAATACTTGTTCCAAATCTCGAACTCGGTTTTAACGTCTATCTCCGTACCCACGAGCAGCTCCTTGTACTTTTCGTACCCTGGCTGAACGTCCTCCCAGCGTTTGCCATTAACCACAGCCGGGATCAAAGCTGAAAGTTTTGCAGCATTCGTAAAATGGCAGCTGAACCGCTCCGTAAAATCAAGCAGCATGGCGTCCAGGGCTGGAATAAATGCCGCCATCCTATAATGACTTTCTGGATCCATCTTGGGTACCCCTGCCCGGTATGTAGAACGTGAAGCTATGCGTGGCTGCGTTACCTTGATGGTAGCATCAATCTTTTCGGCCATTTTCAGAAGATCTTCGTAAAGCAGTCTGAATTTGGTTTCGGCATGTGATCGCATATCTTCCAGCATTGCCTTCACGCTGCTAATGAGGGACAAGGCTCTCACGAGGTCACCATCCTTCTGTTGTAGTGACTCGGGCAAAGGTTTCATGATCGACGAAAACGAATTCAGGCAAACCAGTCCTACGAGTGTATCTGATTTTTCAATGCAGGATCGTAATGCATAAGCTCTGCTACTTGCCTCTCGATCGTGCCATCCTTCCATCTCCTGTAGAGCAGAAACGATCGACGGAAGGGAGTCCCAAAACCTGCTGATTGCTTCGTGTCTCTCTACAAATCTCGTGGTACAAAGACTGACGAGTGTCTCTGTTTTAGCTTTGTCCGCGATAAGATGCTTTTTTAGAAGTCTTATTCTCTCGAACAACGTCTTGGGCATTGCGCAGAATGGGAACTGAAACTATCTTTGAACATGAGAGATTTGTGGCATGGCTCACACAGTGGAAGTAATCTGCCAGTTCACACTGGCGTTTAACTTCAGCAGCAGCACCATTTGTCAAGCTTGCCATGCTAGCAGCTTTGTCGTATCCTTGACCAACGCACTTTGACAAATCCAGATTTGACTTCCTGACCTCACTCAACAGCAGCTTCCCGAGGCTCTTGCCGTCTAGCTTCTCTTCGATGCTTCTACCGTCGTCACTTTCCTCATCTCCAGCGAGTCTTGACAGGGTTTGAAAGGCATCGACAACTGCAAAAGGATCTTCTCGAATCACGTATCCCTGCTCGGTTTTACACACATAACGACAAACAATGACCATCAGCTCCCTGGTCTGCCTGTCTGTTGACTCGTCCGCAAGAAGACACCAAACCGTTGCTTTGTTTGCTTTTCTCACTACTTCGGTTTTTATCATTTCCCCAATTGTTCCAATCAGTTCATTCTGGATCTGTTTACTCGTATATTTGGCGTTGCTCGGTGCATTTTCAAGTAAATTTTTAAGTTGCGAGTCTCCACTCTGAATCCGATACCGAAGTAGGTGGCGGAAATTCCCGTCGTTTACTGCTGTAATGACATCAGAGTCTTGGATATCAAGTTTGCCATCATCACGGTGGCCACGAAGGGGGATATTATGTGCCCCGCAAAGCTTGACAGTTTCAACAACGCTTCTCAAGAGTGCACGGTTCTGCTGTATTTGCTTGACCCTTTCACAGTCCAGAGCATTCCTGATATCTTGATCTTGACTACCGCGCTGAAACGTTGTTAGCAGCGCAGCAGCTTTTTCCTGGCAGTGTTTGTGAAACTGTGCTTCAGCATGGTTTGTCAGCGCACCATCTTTCCCGGTAAGTTTCGAATAGTCTTTTAGCGGTTTCAAGACCAACTTTCCCATTTTTTGCCCTCCGCCGCCTCCAGATAAAGCCGACCATCCTCCTCCGCTTTCGTTGGTCCTCATCAAAACACAAACACTGCACCAAAGGCCTTCGTGGTCTGGATGACGACTCACTGCGAGCCAAGGATACCGGGCAAGATGTTCGGTATTCAAGCGACGCTTGACTTCGCCACCTTTTCTCTTTTGTGTCGAGACTGGGAGATCAGATTGGTTCTTCGGCTTCCACCTTTTGTTCATAAAAAACATAATTTCGCCAGAAGACAACTGATTTCGCTCTTTCAGCGCTACTGCAATACCAAAGTCATTCGACGGCGTGAAGTCAGTTTCAGGCGAAAAAATAGCGCTTTGATTCTGCTGCGGGTGCGGGGACTGTGAAATCAGTGTTGGGCTATGTACCACCAAGGTTTGAGTACTGCTTCTTGATCCTTCAGTCAGCTGATCAGTGTGTGTCGTTTCGCCGAAGTTTGTTATGAAGGCCGTCTGTGAAGTGGACGGAGTTGTTGGTGACAGTTCGTTCTCCTGGCTGAATGCGTTTTTGTGCATTCCGACCGTCGACTCAGAGTGGGCATCAGAAGTTGCCGTCGTCTCAACATCTAACAAAAAAAGTTTCTCTTTTAAAGTTTGCACAAGACATTTATTGTAAACGTATATACACTTTGTATAATGGCTTGCTTTAGTAGATTTAACTCTCAACATGGTGAAGACAGAATTGGAACTAAATTTGAAAATAAACTGAATCAGCAACATTAACTTTAAACTCCCCCAACAATCTTGAACTTTCATACCCCAAAACTATTTCTAGGAAACCCGGACTTTAAAATAAAATACCACCCTAAACATCACTAATTTAATTTGCAACCCCAAGAACCGATCCCCGACATATGCTAACAAATATTTTTC
>JAQQPU010003314.1:15122-59953 GCA_029168905.1 Artemia sp. Kazakhstan ARC1039 | reverse complement strand
TATTATGGCAGAAAAGAATATTAATTGTTTATTAGTTCTGACTGCATACTGATTGAAGTGGATATGCTTCAAGACAAAGGAAAATATATTTAAGGCCCTGAGATACAATTAGGTATATCTTTATTAAATTGGGGCAGGGGAACATCAAGCCACAAGTTTTTCTACAGGAAGTAACTTGTTAAAAGCTTGTTTTTATCCAGTTCAGATACACTTTTAAAAATGGAGCCCCCTCCTTGTGACATTAATTTATTATCATAAACAAAAACGGTAAGCACACAATTCTTGTTGTTACAAACATAAAAACATGAACAAGGGCATTGAAACAAATAAAAAATTCTGTGAAATATTTCTATACCTCTAATAAAAAGTTGTGACATCAACTCTATAAAGTTGAAAACATCAATGAATATGGATATCATTTGGAAACTAAGGCATACTTTCAGGGCTGAATTTTGAGAATACTTGTCAATTCTATTCCAAACCCTTACTTAAATAACTCATTTACTAAAATAAAAACTACAGTAGGCATTGTGTTGTTGTTTTGATTAATTTTCCCTCTCTTCTCAAGTTACTAGATGACTTAAGTAAAAACCAAACAGTAACAGTCATCTAGTCTTTATCTTCAGACCACAGTATATATAGAATCACAACTCAGTAATATTTGGCTACTACAGTCTTGGCGCATGTAAAAGCTCCGCCCATATATTCGGACATCCTCCTCCATTGGACTGCTGATGGCAGATCAAATGAGAACCTTGGAACATGTATTTTCGCAGAAAATTTCTAAAAATGCGTTTGAAACCAACTCGAGACTTTGAAACCTACTTATAATTTCTAAAAAAAAAATCTAATAATAAAGTTGCACTACTAATTATCAGTTTTTGTATTATGTATATGTATTGGAATAATTAATTTAAAATTAGATTCTTTAAAATTTAGGGCTACAAAGGTGAAGCCAAGTTTTGCATTCAATAGAAATCTGACTTGTTGACCATGAATAGGTTTATACGTTCTCTGGAGCACTTTTATCTTGGTCCAGCTTTGTATAAAATTTGAGATAAGGAATGATTCTACTGTATTTTATTTATGTACTGTGCTTCAGACCATATACTTTTCAAAGCTTCATTTGTTTTTTAATAGTAGCAGTGCCACCTTCAAATTTCTTTGTGTCAGTTTTAACTCTATTTCATTTCTGGTTGATTGTCTTATTCTATTTTTAGAGCTGATTTACAATATCTCATCCATCAAGCTATAAAATCAGACTACATCTACATCCAAATTCTGTCTTGCATGACAATATGGATTTCTTTGCCAGCTACAATAAGACATTACAAGTATTATTGGAAACTCAAAAATCTTGTTATTTGTGACCAGTGAATTCAAACTGTTAGTTGTCTTGTGAATGTCTATTCCTTGAATATTGACATATTTATCTTTATCTCTGTTGCTTTTCTTTCCTTCTTACCTAATTATTCTTCCCTTCCCTAATCTCTGGGTTTCCCTAATTTAAGTTGGAAAATTACTGGGTAGAATAGTAAAATCTGTTACAGCATAATATTTTTTAGCAGAATTATCTTATAATTATAAATTCTGCATCTGTGTAAGCAACAAGGAGAATATTCATAATTTAAGCAGTTAACACTACTTAATAGTTAAGTAGGAAAAATGAAAAGTATAAAGAGGGTTCACTACTATTAACAATTATACCTTTATAATCCTGTGGTGTCTCTTGTTTGTCCTTTGCTTCCCATTTATACTGATCCTGAAGAAAAAAAACAGGTCTGTCCCTTGAATTGTCATTTAATACATTCTGTATTCTATTGGCCTCTTCATCTGGGATGTTAGTCAAGTCCAAGAACTGGAACCCCTAAAAAAAAAAATTATTAACAATTTACTGCAATACCAATATACCTCAGGCCAATACAGCCACACATGCTCCTTCTCCACCCCAACATACAAAAAGCTCCACTTTTGCTCCTGCTCCTATGAAGTTCAGCCAATGTAGGGCCAAGAGCAAAATTTTTGGCATTTTATCAACCTTTACCCCCCCCCCCCCCAGATTTTGAACAATATATTTTTCCATACATTCTCCATTATAAACATATTGAACACTCATACAGTAAATACTGTATGAGTGTTTCACAGCATGAACTAAAAAAGTACAAAACCAGTTCTTGCTTTATTACCTTCATAGAATGTTTTAAGATTTTCAATTTACTTCCTCTTTAACAGATTCCCAGGATAATCTTTAGATTCTACTCACAATTTTCTGATTTTACTGCATACCAACAAGCAAAATCATCAAATTTTGGAATTAACATAGCCCAAGGCTATACTCAGGCATTAGCACTTAGATTAGAATCATGCTAGCTCTCCAATTATGATGCTTGACTTCTACAAGAGGCTTATAAATTCTAAGATAGAATACTCTCTAGAAGTGTTAAGAGGCTGCTGCAAGACAAGTCAGGCAAAGCTCAAAATGATTCCAGCTTAAAATTATCTCTTGAATGCCGACAATGCAAGACAGGAGCCACAGAGATCCAAGCAATTGGCTATAATTATCTGGTTTATGAAATAACTTTTGCCTCTAGTCCTTTGGAAAAAGCAGATGCCCCAATAAGGGCTTGGGTGATATAAGGGCTAGATCTTTAAAGATCTAGTTTTAACATGAAAACATGAGGTCATTCATTTCCATATTTTCAAAAGCCCCCCAAATGGAAGTTCGAACCAGTTGAAACTTGCTTGGAGCTTATTCCAGACAAAAAGTCAAGTGCAAGCTATTTTCAAGCCAAAATGAAAACCGGCTTTATGAATCTCTTGCAAATATTTGCACAGATGGGTTACCAAAAAGAAGCAAGGAAGTTGTAGCTGTGGTGAGTCCTGAATATTGCTTAAATAAATCCACTAGGCTTCCAAATGACCCATCCACCCTTACAGCTGAGCTAAAGGCTATAATTGAAACTCTAAATGTTATTAATAAAAAGTCTCCTGAATCTAAGAAGGTGATCTTGCTCACAGACTCTAAGTCTACATTACAGCTCATTAGCCAAAACCATAGGTCAGTCAGAGATTCTTATACAGAGAGTCTACAGAAAATAATACAGAGTATTCAAGAAAGAAACATCAAGCTTTTATTTCCATCATGTGCCAAGTTACACAAGCAACAGTTCAAATAGGGGGATATATCCTTTTATAAGACAATGAAAAATAATGACAAACAATTCTGGATATTTTGATGACACATATCATGTCCACCATTAGCAGATATTCTCTACTAATGATGGTCAATGTATATGTGACTGAAATGTCCTGAATTGTTTGTCATTGTTTTTCACTATCTAATAAAAGGATTTACCCCTATATGAACTGTTATTCATGCATCATGGAAAGGCAGCATGATCTTTGAAAATACCCATGCCAAGTAAGAGTAAACACAATAAGGTAGCCAATTTACTTGCAAACAAAACAGCTGACATCCACATAAACCCAACATTAAACTCAAAAACTCTATGCAACACAATTCAGAGAAGAATGCCCTATACTTCAGAATTCAAAGTGATACATTGATCCTAAGAAAAGAGGAGTTTACTTGGCATAAACAAGCCAAACCATAATGCAGATTTTGCAACTCTACTCTGGTATCTCCAAACCACTTGATTTTTGAATGTCAATTCATCCAGCAAGATGTATTCAATATTAGGAAAATCTTCAGTGAGGCAAACCTCCAGCCTGATGTCAATGTGTTGCTGCTCTTCAGCCAGCCAGCTTAAACTAAACAACCACTTTACAAAAGTATCTTCAATTTCCCTGCAACATAAAAATATTTGCAAGTAGATTAGACAGATAATAGTAAGATTCCATATCCATCATCAACTGCATATGCAAAATCATTGTGAAGCCAACAGGGGAACAAAGTGGACTCTGGAAGAAAACAAAAATCATTGCAGAATTGGCAAAAATCTACATCCCTGATGATATGCTCATTCAAGCAAAAAAAAAAAGATCTTGCTTAACTATTAACAAAGCTGAACATTGATACACAGTCATATGAAAAAAAAATCAACAACACAACACATATCAATACTCCAGTGGAATGTAAGATCACTCACAGAAAATAAGCTAAATGAACTAATATCTTTTATGAATGATAATTCCATTAATATTGCTTGCCTCCAGGAAACTCATTTAACCCAAAATCAACAAATTCAGTCTCTGGGATATACCATCCTGAGAAAGGATAGATCATCAGAGAGAAAAGGAGGTGGAGTAGCTTTAATAGTTAAAAATAATATAAAATTCTGATTTTGCAAATGATGTTGATGCAATTGGTATCAGTGTTTGGCTGAATAATACAAAAACCTACATAATAAGCTTTTATAACCCTAATGGCCAAACTACAGATGCCATGGATTTCTTTAAATATATAAATAATTCTAATATGTTAAAAAATATCATTATTTGTGGAGATTTCAATGCCCACAGCCTTTTGTGGGGGAATAAACCAGCAAAAAAGCTGGTAAATTCATTGAGCATATGACTTCAAATAATACTGAATTAGCTGTTGCTACCCCTCCAAACCTGAATACATATTTCAACCCTAAAAGTGGCAGATTCTCCACAATTGACCTACAAATTGGGTCATTAAACATTTTGAATAAAATTTATATAAATAAAATTGATAGTCTATGTACTGACCACTTTGCTATAGTTTGCTCCCTAAATGAACCTGCTGAAACTCTATCACATACCTTCAAATATATCAACACTAAAGCAAATGTTCCAAAACAAGCTAAATGATGAAATTACAAGTGTCACCCAAAATTCATGCATTTCAAACACAACAGTTGACACACAGGCTGGTCTTGGCATCTTTACTAATAAATAAAAAAAACAGTCAAACTTGAGCAATTCCAATGGAGAGATGCTCGAGCATGCAAGAATAACCACTATCTCCAACCGTCTCGTCCCTCTTGTAAATAGTTCATGTGTGAGTGATAATAACGTTGTAAATGCAAGTTTGTGTAAATGTATAAGCAGTTACGTCCCCATGCCCTTCTGCCTCGTCCCTCATTAGCAGCTCTGTGTACCTAAGCTGCAATTCACCCACTTCAACCGAAAGCAAGAATATTAGTGAGCAGAATAAAAACTCACCCAGACACACCCAAAAACTTGTGAACATTATGACGGCAAACGTTGATGTTATTACCAACAAGATGCTGGAACTGGCAACAGTGCTCCAACTAAGTCAGATAGACATTGCAACTCTGACAGAAATTTGCCCCAAGAACTCAAGATTTCAAATGACAGAAGACTCAATCTGCCCCTCTGGATACAACATCTTCAGCAATCTGTTCAGCTCCAAACTGCAGAAGAGGAGTGGCTGTTCTAGCTTCCAAGGAATTCCAGGTAAAAGAAATTTCTGTCCCAAATTATTACTTACCTTGGGTTGAAGCTACATGGGTCTCCCTGTCCCTACCTAACGAAATGTTTGTCCTAAGCTCAATTTACATGAGCCCCAGCAGCCCTTGCCAGCTGTCCTCTGAAACAGCAATTGCCGAAATGACGCAATTCATACTATGTAATTACCCAAAGGCAACCCTGCTCATGACACGGGGACTTCAACCTCCCAAACGTGTCTTGGGTAGATGGCCAAGGTATGACCAAGGCAAGCCTTGAACAAAACCCATTAGTACAAGCCCTCTCCGACAACTTTCTGTACCAAACAGTAACTATGCCCACAAGAATGCGCCCAGGACAAAATCCCTCCATACTGGACCTAGTCATAATGAATGACCCAGAAAAGGTGATCAACACACACACTCTCAGTCCAATTGGCTCAAGTGACCACATGCCAGTTCTCTCATCTATTCAACTCAACTCCAAACCATCAAAATATACCAAGCAATCCTTTACAAATTACAAGATGATGGTGGAGGAGCTGTTAGATGCTAACCTGGAAACACTTATATCAGAAGATGTCAAAGCCTCATGGCTAACTCTAAAAAAGACCTTACTAGAGAGCCAAGCCAAACACACCAGCATAACATGGAAAAAGAAACCCAAAACTCTACCTTTCCTCACCCCAAAAATCAAGAAACTACGCAACAGGAAGAAAAAACTTTGGGAGAAGTACATGAAACAAAAGACTACAGCTTTGTACGAGCAGTACAAAACTGCAAGGAACCTCCTCAGAAAAGAAACTAGAAAACTGACCTCAAACTACGAAGAACGACTGGCCAAAAACGTCAAGGAAAACCCAAAATTATTCTGGAAATACATCTCCCATAAGAAGCCAGGCAGACACACCATACCAGACCTGGTAAACAACAACTCTTTATCCTCTTGCCCCTCTGAAAAAGCAAACCTGCTTAATCAGCAGTTTGCCTCAGTTTTCTCCATGGATGACCCCCAATCAACCCCCCCCCACCAGCAGAACAGGCTCACACTCCCTTCCCAATGGTACACTCACCAGTCACAATCAAAGAAGTAACCAAACAGCTTAAGGACCTCGATCCCAATAAATCGACGGGACCTGATGGTCTCAGCCCACGACTGATGAAGGAATTAAGCCCTGCAATATCAGCCCCACTGGTAAAACTATTCAATCTGTCGCTGGTACAAGGAAAGCTTCCTGGGGACTGGAAGAAGGGAATAGTCATCCCAATTCACAAGAAGGGTAGCAAAACTTCTGCAGCAAACTACAGACCTATCAGCCTTACATGTGTGGCATGCAAGGTCATGGAGAGAATCATAAACAAGCATATCATTAACCATCTTGAGGCCAACTCACTTATCAGCAGTAGTCAGCATGGTTTTTGCTCAAAGAGATTGGTGGACACAAACCTTCTTGAGTCATATAGTCTTGTAACTGACCTACTAGAGAGAGGATTATCTGTGGATATAATATTGTTAGACCTAGCCAAAGCATTTGACAAGGTTTATCACTGATACCTCATTCACAGGCTACTTACTCTATCTGTTAGTCCACAAGTGGTCAGTTGGACAGAGGACTTTCTGAGGGACAGAACACAGCAAGTGAAAGTGATAACCGGACCAAACAGCCATGTCCTTTCTGACGAAATCAAAGTCACTAGTGGGGTTCCCCAGGGCAGCGTCCTGGGCCCCACCCTGTTCAACATCTACATAAATGAGCTACCCCTCATCACCAGCAACAAAACCACCCTATATGCGGATGATTCAAAACTCATAGGTCCTGCCAACACCTCTTCTTCCATCCAATCCCTCCAAACTGATCTCAACCACATGTGCTCCTGGGTAAAAAGATGGCTGCTGGAATTCAACGCAGAAAAATGCAAGGTCATACACTTCGGACACAAAAACCCCAAACATCAGTACCTCATGACCCAAAATTCTGGAAGTCACCACACAATTGAGCCTGTCCAGGAGGAGAGTGACCTTGGCGTCATCGTTGACTCCCAGTTGAAATTCAGCTCCCACTCACAGAAAATCTCAGCCAATGCTAGAAGAGCCCTAGGCATCATCAAACACAGCATCACCAGTAGGAGTAAACACGTAATCACCAAACTCTACAAAGGATTAGTAAGACCTAGACTGGAGGTGGGGACAATACTGGCCACCCCTCGATTCAAAAAGGACAAGGCAGTTCTTGAGCAAATCCAACAAAGGGCCACTAAGATGATTGTCAGCATGGAAAACAAGACATACAGTGAACGGCTGAAGGAACTCAACCTCCCCTCCTTAGTATACAGACGGACACGTGGAGACATGATCCAGGCCCACAAACTCCTCTCAACCAATCGAGAAAATGAGATCCTGGAGATCAACACCTCCCACAAAACGCGAGGACACCCTAGACAAATCCGCAAACATCACGCTACAACTGGAGCAAGATGCAATTTCTTCTCGAATCGGATTGAGAACCTCTGGAATAACCTCAAGGAGGACACTGTTGCTGCTGAATCAACAGATGCTTTCAAATGCCATCTGGATGCTGAGTGGAAAGATACACCATGGAAGTTTGACTGGGAAGCACCAGAATCGTCCACCAGAACTTAACCCACTACAACAGTCATCATAAGGAGTGATTCAACAGGATCGAAAGTCCTTATTTCACTCCAAGCTGTGATTTAAGGTAATTTAAGGTAAATACAGCTAATCATGCTATCCCCAGGACAACACCCAAGAAAACCTTCCCTAAACACAATCCTAAAGCATGGTGGACAAATGAGTGCCAAAATAAATGGAGAACAAAAAAGGCAGCTAGGAGAGCATTCATAAAAAAACCATCACCCACCACATATTTAAAAAAATTACAAGCAGAATCTAATCTAAAAAGGACTATAATAGATGCTAAATACAACTACTGGAATAATTTTGTAAATAATCTCTCCAGAGAAACACATGAGCCAATTATACATAAAGTCATAAGCCACATCTGTGGGAAAAAGACTTCCCCCAACCCACTCCTGTATGAGCTTATACATAATAATACCCATTATGACAATGATAATGAAAAAGCTAAGCTATTTGCAACTCTTTTTGTTAATAAGCTAACATCAAATAATTGAAGCAAAATGTCCCCAATTCCTATGAACCCAAGTTACCAACCACGCCCAGGATCTGAGTATATAACTAGTCCATTTTCAATCCAGGAAATGAATAATGCAATACATCATATTAGGACCAAAACTATTGGCAGCTATGACAATATACACCCTACATGGATAAAGAATCTCACCCCTTCATACAAACAGGAACTGCTAAATTGTTATAATCACACTTGGGCATCTTCTATGTTCCCCAATATCTGGAAATGTATGTCCCTCCTACCAATCCTAAAGAAAAATAAACCCAAAGATAACCCCGAGTCCTATAGGCCCATAATGATTACTCCTGTGATGGGGAAAATAATGGAGAAAATGATCTATTACCAACTCCTCTGGTTTGTTGAAAAAAATAATGTGACCCCTCACACTCAAACTGGATTCAGAAAACACCACTCCTCAACAGATGCTTTCATTTTGCTAACAAATGCAATAAATGAATCATTACCAAAAAATAATGTCCTAGTTGCAGCTTTCCTAGACTTTGAAGGGGCATATGACAATGTGAACCACCAAATCCTTTTAAACAAACTTGCAAACCTTGGACTACCCCCCAAGCTAGTATCTTTTATAAAATCCTTCATGGAAGTGCAAAGTTTCATTGTTTGTGTTGGTTCAGCCTCTTCACCCCAAAAGACAATAACCAAAGGCCTACCTCAGGGAGCAGTCCTCAGTTGCCTCCTCTTTGCCCTATATCTCTGGGACATGAACCTCCCCCACACAAATCTACAATATGCTGACAATCTGGTGCTATGGTCATCGGGCAACACCTTTGCAAAAGCAGTCAAATCTGCAAAAGTCACTTTTCCAATTTGAAAAATTCTCTCAACATTCAGATTTACCCATTGCACCTACCAAGTCAAAAATAATCCAATTTCACCGAAAGCAAAACCATGTTAATGCAAAACTAACTCTAAATGGAACAACTATTCCAGAAGATAATCATATTAATTACCTAGGTCTCATGCTTAACCAAAAACTTAATTTCCACCTCCACATTTCAAACACAATAAAAAAATGCTATAGAAAAACAAATATACTAAAGACTTCTTTCCACACACTGGGGGTTTAAGGAGAAAACCTTACTCCAGTTTTATAAATCACATATACGACCCCATATTGACTATGGGCTCATCATCTATGGTGCATGTGCAAAGACCCAGATGCAAAAAATTGAAACAACACAAAATGATATAATATATTTCATGTTTGGTCTTAGGAAACCCAAAAGCACCATGTTTCTGCTTATGGAGAGTGGATTAACAACAATAAGGGAGAGACGTAGCTCTCTCTTGACAAAACATCTTACAAAAATTGAATCAAATAGCTCACACACCCTACATAATTGGTTAAGAAATCCAGCCATATATAGAGGCATTGCAGATGAGTATGCCAATATTCAGAAGAAGTTCCCTGTGCTGGAAAAGTCTATTGCACCTATTTTCCCCCAATCCCCTCCATGGAATTGGTCAATTCCCATAATAAATACTGATTTCTCAAAGTGGAATAAAGATTTAACCCCCATTGCTTTTGTCCAGAAAAAATTTACTGAACTTTATACAATTACCTGTAAAAACCACTTCCAAATATTTGTTGATGGTCAAAATGAATGAGAAGGTAGCAAGTGGTGCTTTCCTTCCTCACCTGAAAATTGCAATGGGCAAGAGATTATATAATAATTTATCTATAATGTCTGCTGAGTTAAATGCCATAATCATGGCATTAGAACACCTTAAGGAAAACCAACCTTTGATTGCAAATTCAAATAATATTATTGTATATTCCGAGTCTTTATCAAGCCTTGAGTTGCTGGCCTCAGCTCCTCAGTATAAATTGGACATTGACACTTATCATTGTCTCAGTATTATAGATAATCTTGCTTCAAGTGGCATAAGAACTTATCTTCAGTATATTCCTAGCCACTCTGATATAAGTGATAATCATCAGGTTGATGAAATAGCAAAAATGCTATAAATATTGACCAGCCAAGTGGGAGACCAATCCCAATTAGAGATATTTACCAATGGAGACTATCAGATATTAATTTTAATAAGATTAATCCTATCCTTTCCCCCTTTCCCAATAAGTATTTTTCTAAAATTTATCATAGGATTTGTTCTGGAACAAATGGACTAAATTTCCTTGCATTCTTGTATAAGTTTTCTAATTAAAGTGGTTCAATTCCCCTGTCCCCTCTTTGCAGGCATTGTAATACGAATAATGAAACAATTGACCATTGCCTATTTGAATGTAATATGCTGACGTCTGCACAACATACCTTGCTTTGTAAACTGCTAAAATGCTTCAAACACCACAAAATCTCACTATCAGCCAAGAGCCTAGCCAACTATACCTGCACACAGAGCATAGAAATTGACATCTATCATCTTATATTTGAACTCCTAGAGTTGAAAGATATCTGAAAATATCTAATAAATATGAGGCAATCAAGCCAGTAGCTCTGTAGCCCACAGAGTGAATCAAAAGGAAAAGGGCTAAATAGCATTACTGAAAAGCCCGCCTGCTGTTAAATAGAAGAAGAAGAAGTGTATTTTGGAGGTGATCAGGTTCATCAGCAGCAGTAAACACATTGTACAATATTTTTTTTCTTTTTTTAATAAATCAAAGCCCTCTTTCCACTTATTATTTATTTAATAATAATATATCCTCTTTCCTCTTATAAATCAAAATCACTTGAAAATATCAAAACAAGACTCTACTGAGAATGGGAAGCCAAACTTTTGAACTATAAATGGGACAACCCAGTGTTTGTCTTATAATTAGTACTATCCTTAATAACAGAAGAAGAACACTTAACTAGGAAGATAATGAACTTGTTTTAAATTGCATCTCTCCAACACTCTTTTATTTGGAAGGCATTTGACTGGGTTAGTGAAGTTAAACTTCACACATAAGGGCTGTGAAGTTAAACTTCACAGACCTTATGTCAACAAGTTTGTCAATCAAAACAAATGACACCACAGGGAACTCCCAAAGTACCAAATTATTTGCCAAATTTCTTTTAACTCATTTGTAGACTTTCCAAGATGATATGCTATAACATTTTTAGGGACCATCCTTTCCTAAACTTGTGCTCAACTCAATAAAAAAAGAATTATACTTGTTGAAGATGAAAGATTCATTAAATTCATCATTGAACATCTCTATCTGGCATAAAAAAGGGGAAGTTGATGGGCTTTTCCAAGATTTCTAGGGAAGTAGGTGTCAACTTTAGGTTTTCTGAATATTTACATGGATCTCTTAAATAAGCTTTATAAGTTATGGCAAGGCTGCCCAAACAATTCTAAATAGTTTCACCACAGAAACAAAAATTTTATAATGGACAAAACATGGCAATTCTTTAAGGGTTTGTATGGCCTTATTTCACACTTCAGAGTAGTATTAAATTCCATGCTGGATCCATCCTGCTCTGTGTTGATGGTTATAATTATTGAAGAGCCTATGTGCTACTGGCCTAGAGAAAGCCCATGGAAAAACTGGCATTAGTTGGTAGCTCAAGGGATAGACTGTTCCACTGAAACTTTCATGGCTTATCATTCAATTCTTTGCCATGTCTTAACTTGGATGCAGTCACAATTTTCTCTTGCCCACTATTTTAGTTATCACCAAACATTCAGGGAAGAAGTTCTGATAAATTCTATTCCTTGCTGTATACTTAACCAGCTTATGTAAGTGTCCTCTAGTATGATGTTGACCTAAAGATTTCATTTATGCTTTAAGTGAAATTATTTACATATCTTTGTATAAGTTTTACCACAGGTTGGTAAGACTTGTTGATGCAACTGGTATACCATAAGCTAAATTCTATTAATGGGAAAATGTTCACTTTGAACAGCTTTGTCATAGTGATGGGTAACCAAATAGGCCTACTTAATCTTAATTTCTTAATAGTTAGGTTTAGTGGCATCCCTATAGGTTTTGAAAATACCTTTTTAGGTGTTATTTATTGAAAATGCCTTTATTTGGTATTTTCATTGAATTTTTGTTTTATATAAAAGACAGACTTGCCCCCCTATATATTGAAAATACATTTTGTCCCCTCTTCCTCCCTAAATCTTATGAATTCATACCACTGGTTAGATATGGGAGCTAATCCACTCTTTAGAAATTCTTACTGGAGGCAGCTCTGAAAAAAATTCACATGTCTGGTTGGCTTTAGTGACAGTTGTATTTGCATGGCAGTCATACTTAAGCTCTTTAATTATGAAAACACAAAAAATCTCTTATCATCACTTGCAAAAGGAGGATGTCAATGTCATCATTCAAGGTTATATAATAATGCTGCATTTAAGTCTCCATTTTTAATTCAATTACTTTGCATTTTTGGCTATTGAACTGCAGACACAACAGTTCTACCATAATAGTAGCATTATTAACATTAGACTAAAGAGAGGACTAACTGGAAGGGGCAATACTCTTCTGTTTATAAGCAAAGAGACTCAAATTATTCTGGACAATTCTTGGTTTACTGTTTACAAAAACAATACTAAGTGTTGGTCCTAGACTTTTCCTTGTAGAACTTAAGTCTTACTTTGAATAATACTGATATAGGCAAGAAGATTTCACTGTTCTTCTCATTATCTTACTGCTTTCTTTCTGATACCAAAACTGTAGACCAACTGTATGACCTCAAAAGTAGGCCTATAGCCTCCACACAAAGGCACCAACAGCAAACTTTACTAAATGCTTTAGCAAAGTTGAAAAGAGCCAGATGTACCATGATAACTTTGCCAATAAATCAGTTAGGCTGTGTGTTCATAGGCTTTGATGAAGCTGGTACTGGCTGAATAGTTAGGCTGGAAACATGTTGAAATGGGCTCAAAAGATTTACAAGGGTAAAATACCAGTAATCCAAGAGTTAATTACCATCTCAAAAGTTAAATCACTATAAAATCTTAATAATACCACATAGGAACATAACTTTTTCACATCTTGATTTGCCTAAATTGTCTTACATCATTACTTTGAATGTTTTAGCCAGATGCTGTACTTACTATTCTAAATGTACTGATATTAATGCACAGGCCTAGTCACAAAGACAATTTTAGACTAAGCCAAATGTTAGAAAACACTCACTAGTCTTAGACACAAGGTCTAAACTAGTAAAATACACCTCAATCACAGAGAATTGTTGTAAAGAAGACTAAATGTATTTACATACTAAATGGTGAATTTTGCTTAAACTTTGCTTAAGTTACATAAAACTATACCTATTATATTTCAAAATAGCTTTCTTGGACATAATTTATGCTAGTCTGTAGATCCATCCCTGAAAGTTTCATTTTCCTAATATAGCCCCTTTCTAAGATAGCAACATGTAGCTTGTCTAAAATCTTAAGTAAAATTCTAGTTTAGCTACTTTATGCTATCTTGGAAAGGGGTTAGGTTAGGAAAATGAAACTTTCAGTTATGAATCCAGGGTCAAAAACATACTCTGTAAAGGTATTACCAAGCTTTCATATTAAAGCAGTGTTCACATGCAGGTCTAGCTAGAATCTCATGTCTAGACATGTGTCTGGCCAGAAATCAATGTCTACAAAATTACAATTCACAAGAAGAATTCAGTGCTTAGCTGAAACTACAAATTTAGTTTCAAATAGATTACAGTTATCACTTTTAGCCAATCAAGAGAGCTTATGCAGGCAAAACTTTCAAAATTGTAATACATATTTTTACTGTCATAGGATAATGGATGAAACAAGCCAAACAATTGCCTTAGTGTGCTTCAATATTATGTATGGTGCTGCATATTTGCCTAAAATAAATAAAACAATTAATGAGAATGCAAAAATCAAATGTTCTAGAGTCTAGAACTGGGTGCTTAGCTGTAACTTGTCTAGCCAAGCATTGAATTTTACTTGTGAGCAGCAGTTGTCTAGACTTTGATGTCTGGCCAGACACATGTCTAGACATGGGATTCTAGCTAAACATGCATGTGATTGCTGCTTAACCCTCTTCTAATTTCCAAGTCTTAGAAATTTGCCTACTTGACAGGTCTATATCTATTGAAATTTTGACAAAAAAAAAATAACATTAAACCTTAACTTTAAGTTTCTTTTTCTCTGGTTTTAGTTCTGAAAAATGAATTTGCTGTTATTAAAGTAGAATTTTAAGCCATGTTAATGTAGTTTTTTTTCTAAATTCAGAAAATGTAGGCCTATTTGTAGATCTTTGAAGTCTTATAAATTGGGACTGAGCAAAGTTGTGAAGCTGAAAACAGTTTTCTTGTACTTCATTCAGCCTAAGCAGAAGATAGTTTGGTAAAATTCTACTTTAGCTACTTTTGGCTATCTTGGGAAGGGGTTAGGTTAGGAAAATGAGACTTTCAGGGATGGGTCTACAGGCTAAAGTATGTCCCGGGAAGGTATTTTGAAGTACCTACCTCCACTCCTTCTCCCTCTAAAGGGTCATGAAATTTGCCTACATGACAGGTCTATACCCATTGAAATTTTGACAAAACAACAATTTACCTTAATTTTCAGTGATCAGTTTCTTTTTCTCTGGCTTTAGCTCTGAAAATGCAATTTCAGTTATTTGAGCAGAATTTTAAGACATAAATAGTTTATTTCCAAAATTTAGGAAATGTATTTGCATATCTTTAAAACCTTATAAATTGGGATTGAGCAAAGTTGTGAAGCTGAAAACAATTTTGTTGTACTTCATTTAAGCAGAAGATCTATTTTACAAGGTTTCACTTCTATAACTCACATATTTTTAAAGGTCAGGACCCTCTAGGGGGAGAAGGAGTGGAGGTGGGTACTTCAAAATATCTTCCAAGGACATGCTTTGGTAAAGTTCTACCAAATCATATTATTGAGTTAGGACAAAAGTGAATACACCATTGAATGCCTTTTTTTATGCTGATTACAAATATAATAATCATTTCTATCGGAAATGAATTTCAGCCCCCCCCCCTATATATGCCAATTCAGGGTTAGGTTAGGTCAGGTTAGGTATATATAGGGGGGGGGGGGCTAATCATTTCTGATAGAAATGATTAGGCTATTATATTTGTTATCAGCATAAAAAAGGCATCAAATAGTGTATTCACTTTATTTCTAACTCAATAATATGATTTGGTAGAACTTTAACCATGCTTTAACCTGTAGAGCCATCCCTGAAAGTTTCATTTTCTTAACCTAACCCCTTTCCAAGATAGTCAAAAGTAGCTAAAGTAGAATTTTACCGATTGTTTGGTTAGGTTTCACTGACATAGCCTAACACAAATATTTTTAAAGGCCATCAAAGGTCCCTGCCCTCAAGAGGTACAAGGAGTTGAGGTAAATATTTCAAATCACCCTCCTGAGACATGGTCTACTTTAGTTTGAAGAACTATCCCTGAAAATTTCATTTTCCTGGCATAGCCCCTTTCCAAGAGAGTGAAAAGTAGCTAAATCATAATTTTACAATAAAATAAACTGAAGAAGCTAAAGAACTCGTCGGGAGTACAGACTGCTGCCTTCGCCAAAATAGTCTAAAGGCCTCACACTCTTACTAACATTCATTGTTCAGTGGTAAGCCTAGAAAATTCCTAACTTGAACAGCAAGTTATCTTATATTAAAGGTTACCGAATTCATTTCTTTAGTGATGGAATCAGTCATTCCTGGCCTTATGTAATCTGTCCATCAATGATTTTTTTTTTCTGAAATTAATTCAGTATTCAATGCTGCCGGTATTGATGAAAATGTACCAACACAAAAATGAAAGCAATGAAAGATACTATAGCTATAGCTAGCCTCGTTTTCATGCAGGATAGTCATGTTACGATCGTGAAGCCCTTTCTATATGTAGTATCTACAACTAAAAGCGTAAAATTCGTAAGGAGCAAACTAAAATTTTATCAGTGATTTCAGAAAGTATAACGTGTGATGTAATAGAGGATAAGAGTACACCCCGACGCGACGCCAATTTATCGGTCATGAAAGATGCGCCGATGTGTCGCCGATACCGACGGCGCGCCGTGCAAATATAAGGATGAATATAAGTTCATCCTTATATTTTTGCAGTCATTTATTGATTTCAGCGTACTCAGTAAGCTACCGTACTAAGTAACTTTGTCAAAGTCTATTGATATTGATGTTTAGCCAGAAAAGACGAAAAAGAGCTTACAAACAAAGTAGGCAGTAGCGTGTTTAAGGGGGATGTGTTGCCTGGCCCCAGGGAAATTAATAAATTTTCTTAATGAGATTATTCTTTCACCTGCAGCAGTCCTTATGAGTTCTTGCAGCATAGTCTGAAAACTAATTTGAAGTAGCTCACAACAATAAAATTTTTCTCTTTATAGATCTTTTTTTTTGCGTTTTTACGTCTATTGAGATTCTTCACTCTTAAGACCTATCTCACATCATTAACCGTAATTTGTCATACCTTCTGTCATTCCATTCCTCTGCTTTAGTTTCCAGCGTATTTCATTGTAAAATTTTTGCTTTTTTTATTTTAGTCTTTAGATTAAGGATTATCATTTCTTGTCTTTAAAGTGACTTAGTATGCCGCGAAACAGTAAAAATTTGGAATTTAGAGGATTGTAAAGTATCCTTTTCCATAATTTCTTTTCCTTCGCAAAATCACTTAACAAAAATCTGAAATACTTGGATCTATGGTAGTGCTGAAAAAACTAAAACACTAAAAAAATTAACTCAAAACTAGAGGGGAAATGCTTTCATTGGTTAAATGTTTTAAAACGAAATTTCTTTTAAGACTTTGCGTAGAAGTGATGGTTGGAAGATGGGAAGAACTGAAGCATCTGTTCACCAGTGTAGAAAGGAAAACCCTAGTTACCTGTTTTTCTGCTAGAATTGAAGACTGCAGTAAGTCAACAGTATTCATATAAATATCAATCCAGAGCATTGAAGTCCTTAATTTCCACGGCAGTGACGCTATGATGGGCTCGATATTGCTTGTGAACGCGAGAATTGATGGCTCATGCTCTAGATCCTTAAATTCAATGCATCCTTCTAAGACATTACAAATGCTGAGTAAAAGACTTGAAGCTCGCCTGAATTGATGCAAAAGTTGACCTGATCAAAATCCAATGTCGGGCCAACATTGCACATTTTTGCTGCTGATGAGATATTCGGGGACCAATCAACAAGGATGTAAGCTGTGATAGTTCGAGAAAATACATTTCCACCAAGAATCTGCTGAACGGCATGCGGTGCATATATCATCTCCAAGATTTCCTGCAAGCCAGAAGCTTTCATAAGATGTCCAATGGCAGCTAAAAGACTTATTCTAGCCTGAAACTGTCCCAAGAGTAAGACTATGCGTTTCAAAGGACTTCCTATTGATTCATATTTATAGGTTTCACACATCTTTATAACCATCATATTGATGTCCACGCTGATATTCTTGTACCTCAAATCTACCTCTGGGTCTGCCGCAATCTCTACTAGCATCAGTTAGAAAGCAGAATTATCAGACAAATAACCGGAGACGTGAAAATCCTTCGCAACTCGTGGACAATGACGATTTTAAAAAATCCAGACTTTTATGTTCCTCAAATTTCCCTCAGAAACTACCTCAACCTTTCCAATCTCAATTCAACTCGCTGTAATAATCTGATGTATGTATGAATGTTAAATCAAAACCTCTAAAACACTTCTTAAATTCAGAATTTTCTTTTCAGGACGGCATTCTTGGTATTAAAAAATTCACCCTCAACCACAACCTAAAAAAGCTCGAATTTGTGAAATAGCTAGATCAGCAGACTTTTCGGGTTCAGAATCAGCACACAGTGAAATAATCATTTGTATAGCAATTTGTTTAAGGTCAAACCATATTTTTACTAGACTGGTTAAGAATATTTCTAAGAAGCTACCGGTTAAAAATATATTCTTGAGCTTTTGCAACCAAGGCCATATTTTGCTCATTTTCTTTTATTGGTAACTGTTTAACTTTGGCAGAAATGTTGAAAAATAAAATAGGTCAAAATAATTCAAAAGCAGTAAATTCGGTCTTGGATATGTGAAAAAAAATGGTTATTTGGTTTATTTTTTTCTCTTCCACCAGATATACTGATTTCGCAGCTTCTTTTGTGTTCTGATGTACACAAAGAACACAAGCTGATTCGCTATTGTGACACACACTGGGTCGAAGGTAGTCCCAAAGCCGCGCCGAAAACTGATGGCACCACTGAGAATATTTAAGCCTGCCGCCGCCACTAAGGCTTGGGCCCACCGATGTGCCACCGAGATTTTCTTGCACCAAATTATTTTCTGAGACTACTGAGAGGAAAATGTAACGCAAAATCCACTATTCAATGGCACATAAAAAAAAAGTTTGGATTTCCCTATCAATGTTTTTTGTTAAAAAACATCAAAGGATTTCCCTATCAAAGGATTTCCCTATCAAAGTTGCTTGTATACCATGGACTATAGATTGTCTTTCACTTGTTTGTGTCCTCTTCACTAAAGTATAATAATTTATAATTAAAATAGATTTTAACTGGCATTGATATTCCTCAAATACCTTGTTTATAAATGTTTTCTTCTTTGGTGGAACAAATATACGTAAAAACTTCTCCAAACTTCTAAGGGCAGTAGCATTCAAGTTGACGGCCCATTCTATAGCGGACATCAGTTAACGGCTTAAGAAAAACTTTATTTCAAACTTTTATTAAATTACTCCAAAGTCTTAAGTGAGAGGAATCAATCGTGATGAGATGGGAAACAATAATCACTGTGTAGAAAGTAAGATGTTGGGAAGTATAAACTCACTTATTATGTAGATTAATTAAAAAACTTTTTCCATTAAATAAGTTTTTCAAAGAAAAGTAAAGAACTCCATTAAACCAAAAATGAACAAAACTAAAATAAAATAATCCACCTATGATACTTGAATGAATACTTGATAGTAATGAATACTTGAGTTTGACTCGGTTATTTACTGTAATTTCTGTTCGTTTTGGGTTTCATTTATTTATCGATGCTGATTTGTGGTAGTTTCACACATGGTAGATTATTTGATTTTATTTTATCTCATTTTTGGTTTAATGGAGTGCTTTTGTTTTCTTTGAAAAACTTATTTTGTGAGAAAAGTTTTTTTTAATTAATTTCTGTTCGTTTTATATTGACATAGTCTTTTCAAGGAAAATGAAAACAATTCTTTAAATATTTTTGTTTTTTTAAGACTGTATAGTTTGTCCTGCTATTTGTATGTTGGAGAAAATTTTTCAGCAATTTTCAACAACATACAAGTAGTAGAAGACCAGGTATTACTCCAAGATATACAAGATCACAGCAAATCACAGGCCTAGAATCCCGCGATATACAAGACCACATCCTCTTTCTAACTCAATCATAGATGTTTCTAAGCCTATTGAATACAGACGGGAGTGACGCAGTATTTATAGGAAATTTTTGCCCAGATTTACGTAATAGGCTATGATGGAAATCAAGTTACACAATTCTATTTTTAAATGCGGCTTCTCTGGAAACATTAGTATAAGTTCATTATACATCTTGCTTAATATAGCAGTTCATTTTAAGCTATTAAACAATAAGCACTATGGAGAATATTGACAGTATTGTTAGCCAATTATATGCCGTAAGTTTATTTTATAAATAATTAATTGAGATATTTCGGTACTGTTGCATTATAAGGGAGACTTCTTAAACAGTCAAGTTTGGTTAATAAAATGAAAATGGATGAATAATAGTTTAGAAACAAATTCGGGGTACATTTATTTGCACATTGTGGGGATGGGAGGGTAAAGCAGAGCATATATTAAATGTAAATAGGCTAGTATTTTTTACCTCTGATCGCAAATTTTAGGCCTACATGATGTGTGTATGTTAACGATCTTTTTTTTATCTAATTTAAAGCCTATATGCTGGAACTGTGTTAACAAGTCTATATCTACCCCCCCCCTGTTTCTTGAGCTTATAACATTTCGAAAGTTATGCTATGGGTTTGTTGCCTACGTAACTATCTAAATTTGACAATTTACCCCCTCCCTACCCCATAATTCCCGACTTTTCGTTAGCCGAACTTTTTAGAAACATAATTTCAAAGATATTTAAAGGACTCTATGCTGCATTATGGCTTTTTTTTGTGCATTTCTGATCTATAGGCTTTTTCTGAAGGAGATTCGATACTTGTGCATTATATGATACACGAAAGAAGTCAAGTTTGCTTAATGCTAATGCAATAATATATGGTAGTTTAGAAACAAATTCGGGGTATATATATTTACATATTGTGGGGATGGGAGGGTAAAGCAGAGCATATATTAAATGTAAATTGGCTAGCATTTTTACCTCTGTTCGCAAATTTTAAGCCTACATGATGTGTGTATGTTAACGATCTTTTTTATCTAATTTAAAGCCTATATACTGGAACTGTGCTAACCAGTCTATGTCTAACCCCCCCCCCTATTTCTTGAGCTTATAACATTTTGAAAGTTATGCTATGGGTTTGTAGCTACGTAACTATCTAAATTTGACAATTTACCCCCTTCCCCACCCCATATTTCTCGGTTTTTTCATTAGCCCTGGTTTTGAGAAACATAATTTCAAAGATATTTACAGGACTCTATGCTGTATTATGGCGTTTTTTTGTTTTTTGTGCATTTCTGTTCTATAGGCTCTATCTGAAGGAAATTAGATACTTGTGCATTATTTGACACACGAAAGAAGTCAAGTTGTTTAATGCTAATGCAATAAAATATAATAGTTTAGAAACAAATTTGGGCTTTATATTTCCACATTAGGGGGGGGGGGTAAAGCATACCATATATTAAACAGATACAACCTGGAAATTGGTTTTCTATCATCAATATCGAAGAGTGGGAGGTGGTGTGTAATAGGGGACGAGTTGGATTTTTCACTACAATTTGTACGGTTTTTCTCTACATGAAAAACTATAATTTAATTTCTTTTTAAGGAAAATTTTTAGCAATATCCCCCACCCAACAAGAGGGCTAGGGTCAATGATGCTACTCCCGTGCAGCGGTTGGAGATGGCTGGTTCTTCCATGTCCCCAAAACCCCAAAGGAGAAATGCTGTCCCATCCATGCTCCGCACACAGGACGGTGAAGTCACCTGGCCTTCAAGACCTTCAGTTATTGTCTATGCCAGGGAAGTTGATGACCCTTTTAGGCCTTCGATGGAAGGCCATGATACGCCCCCTTCAGTCCTTCACATGCAAGCTGTAGATCTTAATGTGAGTTTTAAATTTATTCTTATTTCCGCTAATGATTTTTCTCCCAAAGGGAAATATATCGCTCCCTTTGACGCTAATACTTCAGAGCTATTTAATCTCCTTGATAAACAGGTTGTACTTATCGAATCCTGACAAGTATACGCATCCAGCCTGCTAAATCCTTATGAATTAGGATAGCAAAGGTTTCGCTGAAAAGATACTTTTTATTCCCGTCATATTTTCTACAGTAAATCCTATGAATTGTGAGATGGGAAATGGGGGAGGTTTCTCAGAAAAAAAGATGCTTTTTTATTCCAGTCAAATTTTCTACAGTAAATCCTATGAATTGTGCGATGGTAAATGGTGGCGCTTATGATATTTGTTTTCCATTTTGAGTACATTAAGATGAAACTAGAATGTCATTTTCATTATAGGCAACGCAAGCGCTGCTTTTACTATTTTTCTTTCTACTAGATAATTCGCTAAGAAAACTATGAGTATTGCAAATTTATAGCTATTAAACGGTTAAATAGTGCTGCTAATAAGTATGTTAAATGTTATGATTTTCACTATTTTATTGTGAGTGGCGCATGCGCTGCTTTTATTATCTTTCTTTCTACTAGATAATCCACTAAGAAAACTATGAATATTGCAAATTTATGGCTATTATATTTCTAAATAGTGCTGCTATTAAGTATGTTACATGTTATGATTTTCACTATTTTATTGTGAGCGGCGCATGCGCTGCTTTTATTATCTTTCTTTCTACTAGATAATCCTCTAAGAAAACTATGAATATTGCAAATTTATGAGTATTAAAATTAAATTTTTTAACTGAAAAAGTAGTTTCACTATTGTTATATAAGCTTAAAAAACTAGCCAAATGACACTATACACACACAGATAATGGCATTGCTACTGATTCTGCTACGACTACTAAGTGTGTATTTTTTTTTAAGCACTTGTTTTCAACAATTAGAAAATATAGTCGCTATTAATCCAATTTTCGACTTTCTTTAATAAAATAGGCTGTTTTATACACTTTGAAATTAAGTGGCTGTTTCTTTATAGGTTACATCGGTTTCCTACGCACGACCTTCTCCCCCACCTGAAATATCAAGCCAAGAATTATGTGACCTCATTGACGAGTCAGCTTTAATTAAACCACCACTAGAGTTTTGTGACAATCAGGTCGCTGAAACATCGGCTATTGATGAGCAAGATCTCGAACGGTACGGTAAATTTTTGGAGACGGGTTTTGGAGAGAGTAGAGCTAATTTAGATGATATACCTTCTGACATAATTGATGACCCTGAATGGTTAGATAGTTTATTGGGACATTATTTCAATGTTAATAGTAATTATTTAGATGTAGACGCTAGTACAGTTGAACAAGGCAATGCTGTTACTTCAGAAGATGATTTACCGTGGTTAAGCCCGAATGACACTATGCGCACACAGATAGTGGCATTGCTACTGATTCTGCTACGACTACTAAGTGTGTATTTTTTTAAGCACTTTTTTTAAACAATTAGAAAATATAGTCGCTATTAATCCAATTTTCGACTTTCTTTAAAAAATAGGGTGTTTTATACACTTTGATATTAAGTGGCTGTTTCTTTATAGGTTACATCGGTTTCATACGCACTACCTTCTCCCCCACCTGAAACATCAAGCCAAGATTTATGTGACCTCATTGACGAGTCAGCTTTAATTAAACCACCACTAGAGTTTTGTGACAATCAGGTCGCTGAAACATCGGCTATTGATGAGCAAGATCTCGAACGGTACGGTAAATTCTTGGAGACGTGTTTTGGAGATGGTAGAGCTAATTTAGATGATATACCTTCTGACATAATTGATGACCCTGAATGGTCAGATAGTTTATTGGGACATTATTTCAATGATAATAGTAATTATTTAGATGTAAACTCTAGTACAGTTGAACAAGGCAATGCTATTACTTCAAAAGATGATTTACCATGGTTAAGCCCGAATACTTTGCAAATTTTAGATAATTTTTCCAGAGAGTTAAATGAGAATCCTCCCCCCTCAGATTTAATGAATATTGTCTCGGTTCGATCAAATTTAATTGATCATGAAAATGTAATGGCTTGGATGGATTTACGTAGCCCTAACACACTAGAGGCTATGCTAAGCGAACTGGGAGATTTTAGTACACACACAAGCCCTATTGTTGAACAAAGCGGGGAAGGGGGTTTAGGTAGTGATATACAAGGGGGAGAGGGTTTAGGTGGTGATGAGGATGATATACAACGGGGAGAGGGTTTAGGTAATGATGACATACATGGGAGAGGGGGTAATGATACACAATTCTCGTCGCTACCTGAATTTCAGCAAACAAATTCGATTTTGAATACAATAGACTTTTTCCTGCAACCTTTGGGGATCCATTTAATACACTTATGGGGGGAAATTTTATAACTGATCCCATTTATATTATTCATGAATATGTAGAGAAAACTCGTGAACTTTTAGAAAACAGGATTGAAGTGTTGGGGGGGGGACACTATTAAGGTCTCAATTTTTTTTAAAATATTTTATCTAAATGAGAGTCATGGTGAGGTCTATGATCACTATGTGCACACCGAAATGTTGGTGGTGTATCCTCATTTGGAAAACTACGAGAGTGTATTTATGCAATGGGTCGACAATAGTGTCACTCATCTCGAAAATTATAATGAGAATGGGAGTGGTTCCGTAGTTTTATTTGTTGAAAATTTAAGTGTAAATATATGTAAATTAAAAAAAATATTTTATTTTAAGAGGGGGCATGGGGAGAGGGCTATTGAATTAAAATATAATCCCGATTTAGAAGGATGCCAGGGCGTTCAACGAATCTGTTTCGAAACAGGCCAAAAATGTTTCATGTACGCTTTCCTCATATCGGCTTTCGAACCTCTACGAAATGGTGCTACAAAGAAAAATTTGGAGTATTGGGCCGTGCATGGAAAGGAGGGGTCAGATTTCCCCCTGTAGATTTCTCTTGTTTAGGTGAAAAATTTCCTGTAACACTCAGGGCGATAGATATTTTTGAACGGGCCAATAATCATTTAAATATCGGTGTTACAGTGCTGCAATACGAAACGGAATTTCAAAAGGGTGTGCGTTTTCATAAAAAGAGGGTAATATTCCCAGTAAGGGCCCGTCGATTGAATCGGTGAAACACTGGGTTTGGTTTTTGTACACACCACCTAGTGAACCCAATTCAATTGGCCATTTCAATCCCATTACTGATGTTAGTAGAGTTCTGGGGGAGGTTAAGAAGGGGTGGGGGTGTACGTTACTACTGTCCAATGTGTTTGTCCCAATTTCATAGTGAATTAAACTTACAAAATCACATGAAACATTGTAAAAAACACGGATATCAAACGGTTGAAACAGTTTCGGGTGACCGACAATTTTACGTTTTAAAATTTCCAGAATACGCTAATGCAAAGCGAAAAAATAAGTTTAGACTGTGAAGCCAAGCTGGTGGATGTGAATGACCCATAATTTCCAAATCGTATCAAAGAACATCAAGCCATTGCAGTTTCCTATGCCCACGCACAACGAGACAACTCTAACACTATGCAATTGTTAGAAATAGTCGAAACGTTGGATGAGAATGATTTCCTGATCAAAGCATTGACTAAATTAATTGTCACTGCAAATGGGGCTATTTCCCGTTTGAGAAATACACACTATCCAATGATACTATCATTAGAGGATCGCCTAGCCATTAAAAATAAGAAAATATGCTGGGTGTGTAAGGGGGAATTTGAAGAGGGGACTAAGCGGAAAGCGACTAGGGGAAAAACGACTAGGGGAGGGAAGGGGAAAGTCAGGGACCACGATTACCTGTGGCAGGAAATATCTTCAGGGGGTAGTAATTTTAGTGGTGTGGCACACCAATCGTGCAATGTGAATGTAAGCCAGCAGTTTTTTATACCGGTTTTCATTCACAATTCAAATTATGATTTTAAATTTATTTTACCGGCTTTGGCACGTATACACAGGGAGGAAGAGGGTACAGATAGTCCATGGGTAAATAACTCATTTACCTACAATGTTATCCCCAAATCTGCTGAGAAGCTCTTGCTTTTAGAGTTGAAATGGCAGGCAGTGGATAATGGGCATACGTGCTGGAATAAAACCCGTTTTTTAGATTCTTAAAGTTTTTTCCCCAAGACTCTGAGTCAACTACTCCAAGTGCAAAAGTGACAATTTTGATAGTTCCTCTCTGCTTAAACAGCACTTTCCAGACAGTGAAATGTATGACTTACGGGCTTGTAAAGGCATATATGCATATGGCTATTACTGCTCTTGCGCAAGGTTAAGTGAGGAGAAACTCCCTCCCATTGATGCATTCTATAATGCCTTTACCAGTAGCGAATGCACTATCGAGGACTATGAATTTGCTAAGAGGGTATGGGCTAAGGGTGGTTGTAAAAGTGGTTGGGATTATTGTAGAATGTACTTAGCCAGTGATGTAGTGACTCTTTTGGACATTGTCAGCAAAAAAAAAACAGACCAAATTTATTCAGAATTCGGGCTAGACATTGGCTATTATTTTTCAACACCACACCTCGTCATGGACTTAATTCTAAAAATCAGTAGGGAGGAAATAGGTTTAATCACCGATGTGGATCAACATCTATTTACAGAAAGATCTATGAGGGGGGATATGTTTTACATGGGGATCGCGTCCTTATAACGGATCCAACTGGGCAGACTCTGCTGATGGTGTAAAGTCCAATGCTGTTTTTCTTGACATGAACTCATTGTACCCCTCGGCGATGTCTCACTATAGTTTACCGTGTGGCAAATACAAATGGCTTGAAAATCCTTGTGACATCCCCAAAATTCACACTGTCGCGGAAAATGGTCCACAAGGATGGTTTTTTGAAATTGATGGACACATACCATTGAAACTTCACGACACTGTAAAAGATTTTGTTTTTCCGTGCGTGAATAGACCTGTGACCAAGGAGTCTTTGAGCCCATAAAATAGGTCTTTGGTCGATGATATGTGCATGCATTGGACCCCCTCCAAGCAGAAACTAATTGCAGATTTAGACCCGAAACAGAATGTTGTTGTTCACCACGTGCTATTTCGATGGATGGTGAGCAATGGTTTCAGGATCACAAAAATACACAGGGCCCTACAATTTGATCAGAAACCCTACTTGAAAACGTTTATTGACACCTTTGTCAGTAAACACTCAGAGGCAAACAGTAAAGTTCAAAAATAAATGTATAAACCTATTTTAAATTCAGCTTTTGGAAAAATGTGTGAAAGCGTACAAAACAGATCACGTTGTGACGTCGTAACATGTCCCAAAGAATGTGCACGAATTATCGCCGACCCCAACTTTACAACATTCATGAGCATAGACCCAAATATGGTTCTGCTACACAGAAAAAAGAGAAATGTTGTTCTGAATGAGAATATCGCTGGGGGGAGTTCAGTACTTGGAATTTCCAAGAAACTCATGTTGTCGTTCTTTTACAATGTGTGCAACGTACAATGGCCAAGGGAGGGGTAGATTCAAGTTTACTATGGGGACACAGATTCTCTGTTGTTAAAAGTTAAAATCGGGGATTTATTGAATGATTTGGAAAATGGGGTTCACATTGGTCCGAGGATGGATTTCACGAATTGGAATAAGAGCATCTACCCCGACTTGGTGAAACGCCAGGCCCCCAATCAACTATTAATTTTAAAGTCAGAGACGGAGAGTGATTTAATATCCAATGGGCTGTTCCCCGGTCCCAAATTTTACAGTGTGGAAACACAAGGTAAGGATGTAAAGCGGTCGTGCAAAGGGGTGCCTACACATTTTGTAAAAAATAATTTCGACATGAGTGTCTACAGAAACTGTGTAGAGAGTTGTCTAGTGCCAAGAGCAAAGTGCTGGCAATTCGCTCTCTACAGTATAGGAACTATACTGTTAGAGTGGAAAAAAATGCCATGTTTTGCATATCCGACAAGGTCTATGTGCTCGAGAATGGTGTAAGAGTACTCCCCCACGGCCACTATCGAATTTCTGATCGAGTTGAATGTTTGGCCTATCAATACCAACTCGGTCTGGATAAATTAACTTAAATTAAAAAAAAATAGTACTTGGTGAGTGGGTGGGACAACAACAATTTCTCAATTAAAATCTTCATCGTCATCATTTTGCTACTGCTGCTATTGTATACAGAGTTTTTTTTCCGCTACCCTTTCCGGCCCGCAGCCCCCTGCCTTCGGCCCCGGGGGTGGGGGGTAGGGGGTCCCGCCCGCGGCCGGCCTTTGGTCCCGGCCCGGCCTTCGGCCCACGGAGGGAGGGGTTGTCCCTTTGGGGGGGATTCTCATCTTTTAAATGTTGTAAATTGTGTTTTCTCATATTTTTCTATTCTTAGTGTTCAATTGTGCTGCTATTGCTATTCGTGCTGTATTTTAAGTTTTTTTTTGTCAACATGAAAAAATGAAAAAATATTGTTCTTGTTGCTATTGTTCTTGATGTACAAAAGGTGTTGTTAATAAATAAAAAATATTGCTATTGTTCTCGCTGCATTTTAAGTTGTTTTTTTGTCATTAAATGAAAAATATTGCTCTGTTATTATTGCAATTGTTGTTGTACAAAAGTGTTGATGTTAATGAAAGAAAAAATATGTTTTTGCTGTTGCTATTGCATAACGTACTAGGTAGATCTAAGGAAAAAGTATTATTATTATTATTTATTGATTAAACAAGTATGGTTTACAGTTAGTTGTAGTCCAACTGTTGTCAACAGCAGCAGCAGTATGTATCAATTTAAAACACCATTCAGATCGCTTCTCTGTGTTCCGTCAATGTCGGGGAAAACGACACTTTTAGCTAAAATAGTTAAAAATTGTAATAAAATGTTTTGGAAAAACCAAAGAAAATTTACTATTGCTATAGTATTTGGCAGGAGTCCTATCACCAAATAAAAGCTATTGCCACCGCCACATCCATACCAATACAATTCATACGGGGACTTGACGTTTTCCATAGAACTGACCCAAATTCATGGCTGATTATTGATGATTTAGCTGAATCCATTGAAAAGTTCTCACAGGAAATGCTACAACTGTTTAGTGTTTGCTCTCATCATGAACACATTTTCATAACCCTAGTTCTACACAATCTGTTTCATCAGAGCAAGTGTATGAGACCCCTTGCTTTGAATTGCACTATCTATATAATCTACCGAGTTGTTCGTGATTCAAGTTCTCTAATAAGTCTCAAAAAACAAATATATCCCGGTGCTCCCAAATTTCTATTTCAGCGTACAGTCAGGCGACAAATAAGCCCTATGGGTACATTTTGCTAGATCTTAATCAGAATACACCCGAAGATCTACGTGTAGCTACAAATATTTTTGACAAAGAAATTGCTGTATATCTTCCGGTGAACAGTAAAAAGAGCTATTAGTTGCCATCATGACATTGAAGAAACTACACGAAAATAGTCACTTATTTTCCGTTCTAGGCACTTCAAAACCCCCACTCAGGAAGCCCATACTCAAACATGGTGTTACCAAAGAATTTATTAATTTAATATCTGAACTTTATTTAAATTTAACTGAGGGCAATGTACACTTTCCAGAAGGTGTTAGACAACAGACAAAGCAACAGAGTTCCACTGTACGTGCCTTGGCTTGCAAAAACAAAGGAGAAAATTTTAAAAGGAAAAATTGAATTCCATAGTGACATCAATTGGAAACCTATTGTCAGTGACCTATTAAGAACAGATTAAAAGAGTATTAACGTATCTCATGTTGGAAAGTGGTGGTGATGATTATCAAGCTCAAGTCGATAGCACTGGGAAACGAATTATGATTCAGGGAAAAATCTATAATCTACTTGATTTAATTTGCAATATGGTTACAAATCGTAAAGCACTTTTATCATTTGACAATAATCTATACACCTTTCTAAATGCATCAAACTTCTCCAAAAGTCTTGTTGGCAATAAGCAAATAGTAAAGAAATTAAGAGAATATAGTAGAGGTGCCAGCCCTCTAACAACGCCAACAATAACACCATTTAAAAAAGAAGAAGAAGCAGAAGATTTTAAATCAATCTTGGAAAATACTAGCACTCCTAGTAGCAGCAATGATTTGATAACACTAATGATTACGGCTAGACAAAAGCGAAGACATATTGATGTCAACTCACCGACAAAAGCACCACCCTCCAGTGTGCAAAAGGGGAGTGGACATTACACTACGTGTTTGCTTTCAAATTGGATGAAGTTTTAAAACATGTCTATGAAAATATTGGTGAAGTGGTAAGTCTAAGTTCCCCCACAACGCTTTCTAAAGTTGCCTCTGACATAGGTGGCAGCATATTAAAAAAAATGCAAAAGAGTATCTAGAAAATTAACCGAGTTACACTATGCATCGTAATCGCAGGCTCCGTGGCAAATAATATCGACAAACTAAGGCCTTTTTCCCTCTGCATATAATGCAAACTGATCTTTTGACTCTAGATGAGATTCAACAGCGTCACAATACACCCTACAAATATATTCTAGTGGCAATCAGTGTCTTTAGTCGCTATGCATATGCCATTCCATTGCGATCAAAGAGAAGTGTTGAAGTTGCTCAGACTTTAGAAAGTATTCTTGAACATGATTGCTATAGAAAAATTCAATCGGATCGCGGTAGCGAATTTGTTAATCCTCATGTGCAAAGGTTCTATTGAAATATAATACAAAGCTATATCATAGTCACAGTCCAGTAAATGCTGCATTGACTGAACGATTGATAAGAACGATTCGTCTATTAATTTCGAGATATTGCACGCTTAAAAATACTGCTGCTTTTATTCATGATTTAGATAAAATCATGCAAATATATAACCAACGACCACATCGATCCCTGTCCGGTGTTAGCCCTCAGGAAGTTCATTGCAGTGAAAATACATTTGATTCTTTTCTAAAGCAATATTCCAGTGAAAAAACAACAACAAAAAATGTGAAAAAAATTCAAAGTTGTTGATACTGTTCGAATTAATAGAACCGCCAATATTTTTGAAAAGGGGAATTATTTGTGGACCACTGAACTTTTTAAAGCGTCCAAAATCCTAGACACTGAACCCAGACCCCAAAGATGATGCGAGACACCAAAGATGCTGAGATCCTCGGTGGTTCTTATGAATATGAACTACAAAAACTTAGAAACACTAGTGAAATTTATCAAACTGAAAAGATCTTAAAGAGCCGTAATTGCAGGGGCAAGAGACAGTTGCTTGTTCGTTGGCTAGGATACAACTCTGATTTTGATTCTTGGGTTGCAGTTGAAAACATTAACAATGTCCAATGATTTCTATGTGACATTCATGTCTAATGTTTCCGATCCTCTCTACAATGATTTGAATAAAACAACTGATTTTTGGACGAAATTCTCTCCCACTATCAAATTCAACGGCGCGTATGAAGTGGCTCTCGTCGACTGTATTCTCAAAAATACATACGATGTCCTGAGAAAGGATCGTGTGTATGAGATAAAAGTTATACCATTCGATTGGCCACTTTTTGCAGAGTATGAATGGGTTGAAGCACTTAAATCTAATGAATATCCTCATGTCACATTGAAATATAAAGAATATGGTACTATGACGGATTTGTGTCGTACAACCAATAGAAAAATCTTATATCGCAGGAATGGTTCATTCCATTTTAATTATTCAATGGAACACGATAGGATTTACATTACCTCACCTGTTGACACTGAAATGATTCATCTCAATGATAATCTGAGAGATGTTCATAGCTTTAAACAGAATATGATCAGTGGTAAAAATGCTGCAACTGTTAGCGGGATGTATCATATTATTTTTGCTGATTATCGACCTGGTTTCTCCTCGAATACTTGTATATTTCTCTATGCTACATTTGTTGAAACATCCAGAGTTGGCAATAGCAATGATCCCCTCCTACGAGTTCTTCAACGAAAAACCAATCAAGAACATATTCATCAATACAATATAAAGCATCTTCAGTATATCCCCGTAAACACTTTCTATTTAGAACTCTGAATATTAACACTAAGAACTGAATTAGGTGATCCCCTAGTAATATCAAAAGGTTTGGCTGTGGTTACATGCCATTTTCAACCCATCGTTGTCGGTGTTCAAAACAAACAAGATGTGTAATAGAAAAGTGGTATTCATTTGTCTTGATATTGACTTCTATGCTAATACTCTTGGCCCAAGACAACTGAGCAATGGAATGGACTATTACAAAGGTCGGATGTGAGTGTAAAACATGGATACTATGACCAATTTTATCCACAACATTCTCTTCCTGGGGTTTCTTCTTCTGTTTATTCTACGTGTCGTCTTTTTCCCTTTTTGATTTGACAGGGGTGATGTCTTTTGTTTCTGACCTGAGTAGAGACTGATGAGTGGTGCACTGATGAGTGGTGAAGCCCCAGAAAGAGAATTGTTAGATCGAAACTAGATTTCTTTTCATAGACTGAACAATGGCATATCTACCGCATAAGGATTCCCAACCCTCAATCACTTCATCTTTAAATCTATTCAATGTAGAGAATGTTGATATGAGTGTAAAACATGGATACTATGAACAATTATATCCAAAACAACCCCTCTCCGATAATATCCACTTTCAAATTTATTCCAATGAAAACTGCTTTATGGACATGTCATCGGCATTTATAGATTTACAAAAGAAAAGTCCGGAAATCCGACAATGGAATGCCAGTTCGTGCTGATGGAATATCCTACGAAAATTGTATATTACATAATTTATTTCGTCAAATCAGTGTCTACATAAATTGCACTTTGGTGAGCACAAGCAACAATCTCTCAAATTATACAAGCTATATGCAGTTCATGCTGATGACACCCAACTCATACAAGGAATTGAGAGGCACCTCCAATGGTTATGAATATATTACTGATACTAATAGTACAGATGTACTTAAAAATGCTACAACTAGTGAATTACATCTAGTGGGAAAAATGTATCATGAAATATTTAATATGCCCCAATGGCTACCACCAAATCTTAAGGTGGATATAAAATTGATGCTTGCTCCATCCAATTTCATTTTACGAAAGAAACTTCCTGCCAATCCTGATGTAACTCTCTCCCTCACCTCAGCAATACTACATGTACGAAAGCAGCAGGTTATGAGTTCTGTTGCTTCGGCAGTGGAAAAAGTGAGAGCTAGTGGAAATAATATTAAACTACTTGATCCTCATACAATCACCAATCAACGTCATATTGCCACAGGCTCACGCACCTTCACTGACTCATCCTTTATCAATGGTGAAATTCCGTCAAAATTAGCATTGGCATTTGTAAAAAGTGCTAGTGAAATAGGATCGTGGACTGGCTGCCCACATAAATTTGAGATGTTTGGGCTTTCATCTTGTCGGCAAAGTAAATGGAATCCCACTCTACAATCTATCTTTTGATAAATCCTATAGGACATGGTATGAGTTGACAGTGCAAACCCTAGATCATGATTCACAACTATTTGAAAATGGTATAACCGAAGAAATGTTCGCTAAAAAATATGGTATCATTGTACTAGACCTGTCTGGCACCCAGAATATGAGTATAGTACGAACGCGGAGTGTGCGTTTAGAGTGTACATTGGCCGACCCATTAGCTGAGAGTATTGCATTAATCTCATTAAACCAATTTGAAACCTATTGGGAATTCACTCCCGAAGGCAGTGTTCTACTAGACCTTGCACCATGAACACCAGTCAAATAATCATTGTATTTAATATGGACCCCTACATGTCCAAATACAGATCCTATTGTCTACCCTCGGACTCCCTTGGAAAAATCCAAAGTGCAAACAATACCCTAATCATTGTCAATAGCAGTCCGTCGACTGTGAATACCAGCCATTGGTTGTGCATCTTTCAAAAAATGAAGACGACTGAATTTTTTGATCCTCTCGGCCTACCTTATACATTCTACACTCCACACATCAACAGCTATATTGAGAGCAGTGGGAAAACTATTATTCAAAATATGAAGAGAGTACAGGATCTGACGACTAAAAGCTGTGGTTTCCATGCACTACTATATTTCGTGTTCAGATGTCGCGGCTATACTTACAATCAGTTTCTCAATATTTATGTAGAAAATCCACGTCTGAACGACTTTATGGTGGAAAATATCCTTTCAGACCTGTATAATATTGATTTTACTGCCCTACGAGTAAAGTGCTTAAAAAATTTATGTGAATTTGTTTATTAATAAAGAAAAGATTTATATATACAAAAATGTCTTTATTCTTCACTTTAGATTTCTTCTTTTTCTTCGGTGTATAGACAACTGTCGAGAACCACTAATGCTGGTAGATCATTTGAATTCACTGTATATTGATCTTGATTGGCTGCAAAGTCAGGGTCACATTTTCTACAGTACAATGTAACTTCACTCTTGACGTATCTCTTTGTAAAGTCAATGATCCTATTTGCATTCATATTGTGAAATTCACGTCTTTCAATCTATCTATTTGAAGCAATATCACAGACAGTGTTTTCAAATGGTGAATCACATTCGGTAACTGCCAAATAAAAATCACTAGGTTTATAGTCATAATAGGCAGTGTCGTCACAACGATGACGTAGAAACCAAATTGTCTTGTTACCCGAAAAGTTGAATCGTAGACCTGATTCTTTCTCCCAAAATAATTTAAACCACGACGATACCAATCTCTTAGAAATAAACTAAAATCACGTTTAGGGTTCTTTCTAATAATACCAGGATAAGTATTCTCCCACTGATCACATTTGTGATAGTGGCAATTGGAGCAAAGTTGCCCTCTAGGGTGAGATCACAAATCTCTTCAAGACATGAATTACAGCCTTTAATTTGTACTGCATATCCTCTATGTAATTTACATGGATTACATAATTTGCACTTTTCATTATATTCATCAATAATTGTACAATTCTCACATGATAATCAACTGCCAAGAGTGTACATACATAGTAGACATGAATAGAACATTTTTTTTGGTTTCCGATGTCAACTCTCTCACAGCTAAAAAGAAACTGATCCATGTTCGATAAATTCAGAGGGGGATGAGAGAGGAGTAACTCTGTGACGTTACATAATCTCTTTCGAAGGGGAGCCATCTACATAGAATCTATGGCAATGTTTTCAAAAGTAAAACCACGATATTATTCTGCTTTGTTTCAATCAATATATCAATAAATTGAGTAAAAGCATTCAAGTCACGTCGTAAAAGCTTCATACAATAGTCCAATGGAGGAGAATCATTCCCATTATATATTCAAGTGTTCCCTGAGAAAATACCTTCCGTTGAAGAAATAACTCGGGAAAATCGTCATTCAGAATCAAATGTTTTTATATAATCGCAAGATTCGACCTAATTCTCTCTTTCTCAAATTTATTCATTTTTCTCAATCCTAACACTCTCTCACTGCTGACTCTAGACTAACCATGATTCATTCTACTTCAAGAATATTCGATAACCCCCCAAAAAATCTAACATAAAGAAAAGGAACATTTTCGATTTCGAAACAATTTTATTGAGTGTGATCATACAACAATAACATATATCACACATATACAATTACCGATATAACTTATTGTCCTGTATATACTCCACTATTGCATTTGAAGCACTTTGAAGTCTATTCACATGTGCTATATCAACTTTTGCAGCGAAGCATAATTGGTCCTCCAATTTAAATTAACTCAATGATAACACGTATTTTGCATATACTTCATCCCATTCAAGACAAAACCGTGATCCTCTCGTGATTTCTACCGCAAAGTTTGGTGCTCTTGTATCATTGCTGCTGCTGCTACCAACTCCACTATCAACTTATAATAGTGTAAACATTCCATTCATTATTGCAAATATATCTCAATGAATAAATATACGAGTAAAGTCAAACTCTTTTCACTCCTTGAATTCTATTCTCACACTAATAAAAAACTATACCAAAAATCCTTCCTTATATTCACTGCGTCACTTCCCGTTCGTATTTCTATGTCCCTGGTTGGTCTAGAAAGAGGATGTGGTTTTGTATATCTCGGGATTCTTGGCCTCTGATTGGCTGTGATCTTGTATATCTGGGAGTAATACCTGGCCTTCTACTCATACACCCTTTTAAAAACCCGAACACAAATAGTAGCGTTTAATTTAGTTTCATACCTCCTCTAGTTGACCTGAAATAGAAAACTTGATACCATTCGCAAAAAAACCTGTTTATTTTCTTTATAGCTTGGATTCACTTACGCTATTTTGATTTGGTTTAATTTTAAGAGCAGAAGTAGCCCCGAAACTTTGGACATAAAACCCTCGGTCGTTCTTGGGATACTCCTGAGATGCCTTATTGGGAATTAGCATTAACACAGTGCATTTTGATTTAATCTCAAGGCAACATTTAGTTTTTAAACATAATGGGCAAATGGGAGGGTGGGCGTGGGGACTAGTTCCAATCACTCCATTCACTTTCGACTATTAAAAGGGCATTAACCCTTTCTATTTTCGATCGAATAAGACCTTTCCGAAGTTCCTAAGACAACTCCTTCGATACAAAGTGCCCTGGTCTAAAAAAAAAAAAAATAAAAAATAATACATTGTACCCACATCGATCTTTACTATAAAAAATGTCAAGCCTTCCAATCACTTCCGAATATTAAAAAGTGAACTAGCCCTTTCACTTTCCAATCGAATGAGCCCTTTTTGAGTTTCTATAACAACATAATCTATAAACACCTTATATGCCCCCAGGGTATAAATTACCACCCTTGCCCTGAGGGCTGTGAAGGGGTTGTCATCCTCAAAGACCTAATTTCCAGAACTTTCAACTACTTTAAACAAAATGGCTATCTCAAAATTTTGATTGGATGTGTTTGGGGAGATGGTGGGCGTGAGAGGGGAGTTAGTTGCCCTCCAATCACTTCTGACTATTAAAAAGGGGACTAGTCTTTTGAATTTCAATTGGAATGAGACCTTTCTGAAGTTTCTACGACAACGAGTTCTATAAAAATTATATGTGCCCCAGGGCATAACTTACTACCCTTGACCTTAGAGCTTTGAGGGCTGTCATCCTCAAAAACATAATTTTCAGACTTTTTAAATACATCGAACAAAATGGCTATCTCAAAATTTTGATTGGATGTGTTTGGGGAAATAGTGAGTGTGAGAGGGGTGTTGGTTATATACTCCAATCACTTTCGAATATTAAAAAGAGCACAAACCCTTCTAATATCCAATCGAATAAGCCCTTTTTGAAATTTCTACAACATCATTATCTATAAAAAAAATTATATGCCCCCAGGTCATAGCTTACAACTCTTGCCCCGAGGGCTCTGAAGGGATTATCATCTTCAAAGACCTAATTTGTAAAACGTTTAACTACGTTGAACAAAATGTCTATCTAAAAATTTTGATTGGATGTGTTTGGGGAAAAGGTGGGCCATAGAGGGGGGTTAGTTGCCCTCAAATCACTTTTGACTATTAAAAAGGGCACTACCCCTTTGAATTTCCAATCGAATGAGCCCTTTTTCAAGATCCTACAAAGCTTTCAATAAAAGCTTATATGCCCCCAAAGTACAACTTACAACCCTTACCTTGAGGGTTGTAGGGGGAGTGTCATCCTCTTAAATATAATTTCCGGACCTTTGAAGTACTTTGAACAAAATGGCTGTCTCAAAATTTTGATTGGATGTGTTTAGATAAAAGGTGGGTGTGGATGGGGTGTTATTTGTCTTCCAATCACTTTTGACTATTAAAAAGAGCACTAGTCATTTCAATTTCCAATCAAATGAGCCCTTTTTGAAATTCCTGTGACAACGCTTTCTATAAAAAAAAACTTATATGCCGCCAGGGCATAGCTTACAACCCTTGCCCTGAGGGCTGTGGGAGGGGGGATTTGTCATCCTCAAAGACCTAATTTTCAGAACTTGCAACTACGTTGAACAAAATAGATATCTCAAAATTTTGATTGGATGTGTTTGGGGAAAAGGAGGGCGTGAGAGGGGGTTTAGTTGCCCTCCAATCACTTTCGACTATTAAAAAGGGCATTAGCTCTTTGAATTTCCAATCGAACGAGCCTTTTTTGAAGTTTCTGCAACAACGCTTTCTATAAAAACCTTATATGCCCCCAGGGCATAACTTACAATTCTTGCCCCAAGGGCTTTGAAGGGATTATCATCCTCAAAGACCTAATTTCTAAGACTTTTGACTACGTTGAACAAAATGGCTATCTAAAAATTTTGATTGGATGTGTTTGGGGAAAGGTAGGCGTGAGAGGGGGGTTAGTTACCCTCAAATCACTTTTGACTATTAAGAAGGGCACTGGCCCTTTGAATTTCCAATCGAATGAGCCCTTTTTCAAGTTCCTACGACAAAGCTTTCAATAAAAACCTTGTATGCCCCCAGAGAGCATAGTTTACAACCGTTACCCTGAGGGCTGTGGGGGGAGTGTCATCCTCTTCGATATAGTTTCCGGACCTTTGAACTACTTTGAACAAAATGGCTATCTCAAAATTTTGATTGGATGTGTTTGGATAAATGGTGGCCGTGGAAGGGGTGTTAGTTGCCTTCCAATCACTTTTGACTATTAAAAAGGGCACTAGCCATTTCAATTTCCAGTCAAATGAGCCCTTTTGGAAGTTTCTACGACAACACTTTCTATAAAAAAAAACAACCTTATATGCCCCCAGGGGATAGCTTAAAACCCTTGCCCTGAGGGTTGTGAGGGGGGGGGTTGTCATCCTCAAAGACCTAATTTTATCCTAATAAAGAACTGTCATCCTAATAAAGAACTAAATTAATCTCAAAATCTTGATTGGATGTGTTTGGGGAAAAGGTGGGCGTGAGAGTTGCCCTCCAATTACTTTTGACTATTAAAATTGACACTAGCCCTTTGAATTTCAATCGAACGAGCATTTTTTGAAGTTTCTGCTACAACGCTTTCTATAAAAACCTAATATGCCCCCAGGGCATAACTTACAACCCTTGCCCTGAGGGCTGTGGGGGAGTGTCTTCCTCAAAACATAATTTCTATCGAGAAATCAACTGCCTGAATAAAATGGCTATCTCAAAATTTCGATGGGACGTGTTTGGGGAAATGATTGGCGTGGAAGGGGTGTTAGTTGCCTTCCAATCACTTTCAACTATTAAAAAGGGCATAAGCCACTCCAATTTCCAATCGATTGAGCCCTTTTGAAGTTTCTACAACAACTCCTTCGATACGAAGTGTCCTGGTCTAAGACCATGAAACCAAAAAAAAAAAACAAAAAATAAATAATACATTGTGCCAACATCGTTCTTTACTTAGGCAGTGCTATTGCGCAACCTTTGATTAATTAGTGATTATTTAAGCTCTAAAGTTTTTCTCTATTTTCACATAATTTCTTAAAAATTTTTTATTTCCTTTCATTTTCACAATTAAATTCATTTTAATACACCCTTAGTTTTTCTGCCAAAATTTAACTTTTGCATTTATAATGCTTCAAAATTGAAAAAAGCCCCTGAAAATCAATAGCCTTATTAAAATAAAGAGATTTAGATAAAAATGGTTTATTAGTATAATGTAAACATAAATGTTTTACTTCACTATAAAAATACGTTATAATGATTGTAGAGGGAAATCAACAGTTTGCAGCCTAACCACATGCGTAGCCCAAATGTATTCCTCCTGCTTTTTAGATAGTAGGAGTTAAATTCTATCTCCATATTGATAAGAAGACCGCTCAGGAGAATTTAGCCTTAAGAAACAAACCTTTTAGAGTTTCTGGAACCCCAAAGAAAGGAGGTCCACTGATTTTCTCAACTTTCCTAATACTTGCGAGCAATAATGCAATAGTGGATAGCCACCCCTCCGGCTTGTGTGGACTGTGTAACTTAATCTCTAGAGACAAATGTGGCACCATATGTGACCTTGAAAACAAGGACTATATTGAAATAACTTTTCAGAAGTCCCAAGCCAATTAGCTATCTCCTTATTTTCTGCCAAAGTCGAGTCAAATTTGATATTTATCTGTTTGGAATAACCTTAATTAGTAGATTTTTTTGGTAGAATTACTGTCGCCATAATTTCATTCTTAAGAGTTTCAATTACTATTGGAAAAAGTAATGGGTATTTAGTTTTCTCTTTGTTGCCAGAATTTCTAAATGTTGAATGTATTATATTTAGTTAAATTTGTGAAGACAGATAATTGTTTAAGGAGAGTAAATTTAAACCCATTAGAGTCCTGCTTAAAAAAACAAACAGCAAATGTACTTCATTTGCGTCAATCGGTCATTTGAGCCTTGTCTTAAAATTTATCGTTTTTTACTGTCGGAATGGTAATGATAGTGAAAACATGTGGAACCCCTATGCCTTCCCAAGGCCAGAACATAAATTGCACTTTACTGAAAAAAATACAAATGAATGTGCATTGTCAGTTTAATATACATATACTGATATTTAGTAATCAAAATCTTAATATTATTTGATTTATTAAAGTTATAAAAGTAAAAACATTTATATTTTTTCAGTAAAGTGCAAATTATGTTCTGGCCTTGGGAAGGCATAGGGGTTTTGAGCCCAACTTATGTTAATTTCTGCTCTTTTTCTGTTTGACTCGGTGATTTATTGTAATTTCTGTTCGTTTTGAGTTTCATTTATTTATCGATGCTGATTTGCGGTGGTTTCACGCTTGGTAGATTATTTAATTTTATTTTTGCTCATTTTTTGTTTAATGGAGTTCTTAACTTTTCTTTGAAAAACTTATTTTGTGGAAAAGTTTTTTTAATTAATTTCTGTTCGTTTTATATTGACATAGTCTTTTCAGAGAAAGAGAAAATAATACTTTAAATCTATTCGTTTTTTTTTACAGATTTATAGTTTGGCCTGCTATTTGTATGCTGGAGAAAAAAATTCAGCAATTTTTAACAAAATACACCCTCTTAAAAATCTGGACACAAATAGAAGTGTTTAATTTAGTTTCATACCTTGTCTAGTTGACCTGAAATGGAAAACTTGATACCATTCGCAAAAAATCTGTTTACTTTCTTTCATAGCTAGGATGCACTTAGCCTACGCTATTTTGATTTGGTTAAATTTTAAGAGCAGAAGCAGCCCCAAAAGTTTGAACTTAAAACCCTTAGTCGTTCTTGGGATACTGCTGAGATGCCTTATTGGGAATTAGCATTAACACAGTGCATTTTGATTTAATCTTATGGCAACATTTAGTTTTTAAACAGAAAGTCAAATGGGAGGGTGGGCGTGGTAGGAGGATTAGTTTTCCTCCAATAACTTTCGACTATTAAAAAGGGTATCAGCCCTTTCTATTTTCAATTGAATGAGCCCTTTTCGAAGTTCATACGAAAACTCCTTCGATACAAAGTGCCCTGGTCTAAACAACAACAACAACAACAAAAATAATACATTATACCAAATAAGTAGAGCATCAGGGAAATTTTTATACAAGACAGTGGAACGCAACTTTAAATGAATATTTCGACCCTACATTATACGCACATCGATCTTTACTATAAAAATGTCAAGCCTTCCAATCACTTTCGACTATTTAAAAGGGCACTAGGCCTTTCGATTTCAAATCAAATGAGCCCTTTTTGAGTTTCTACGACAACACTTCCTATAAACACCTTATTTTCCCCCAGGGCATAAATTACAACCCTTACCCTAAGGGCTGTGAGGGTGGTTGTCATCCTCTAAGACCTAACTTCCAGAACTTTCAACTACGTTAAACAAAATGGCTATCTCAAAATTTTGATTGGATGTTTCTGGGAAAATGGTGGGCTTGAGAGGGGCGTTAGTCTTTCTCCAATCACTTTCAACTACTAAAAAAGGCACTATCCCTTTCAATTTCCAATCAAATGTGCCCTTTTGAAGTTTCTACGAAAACTCTTTCAATAAAAACCTTATATGCCCCCAGGGGATAAATTACAACCCTCGCCCTCAGGGCTGGGGGGGGGGTTGTCATCCTCACAGACCTAATTTCCAGAACTTTCTACTACTTTGAACAAAATGGCTATCTGAAAATTTTGATTGGATGTGTTTGGGGGAATGGCGGGCGTAAGAGAGGGGTTAGTTACCGTCCAATCACTTTCAACTATTAAAAAGGGCACTAGCCCTCTCAATTTCCAATTGAATGAGCCCCTTTTGAAGTTTTTACGACAACTTTATCATTAAAAACCTTATATGCCCCCAGGGCATAACTTACAACCTTCGCCCTGGGGACTCTGGGGGGTTTGCCATCCTTAAATACATAATTTCCAGAACTTTCAACTACGTTGAACAAAATGGCTATCTCTAAACTTTGATTGAATGTGTTTGGGGAAATGGAGGGCGTAAGAGGGGGGTTAATTACTCTCCATTCACTTTCGACTATTAAAAAGTGCAATTTCAATTTCCAATCAAATGAGCCCCTTTTGAAATTTCTACAACAACTTTCTATATAAACCTTATATGCCCCCAGGGCACTACTTACAACCCTTTCACTGAAAGCTCTGATGGGGTTATCATCCTAAAAGACCTAATTTCCAGAACTTTTAAATACGTTGAACAAAATGGATATCTCAAAATTTTGATTGGATGTGTTTGGGGAAATGGTGGGCGTGAGAGGGGGGTTGGTTGCCCTTCAATCACTTTCGACTATTAAAAGGGCAATAGCCCTTTCAATTTTCAATTGAATGAGCCCTTTTGGATGTTTTTACAACATCAATTTCAATAAAAATCTTACATGCTCCCAGGGCATAACTTAAAACCCTTGCCCTGAGGGTTGTGGGGGGATGTGTTGTCATCCTTAAAGACCTAATTTCCAAAACTTTCAACTGTGTTGAATAAAATGGCTATCTAAAAATGTTGATTGGACGTGTTTGGGGAAAAGATGGGCGTGACAGGGGGTATAGTTTCCCTCAAATCACTTTCAACTATTAAAAACTGCACTAGCCCTTTGAATTTCCAATCGAAAGAACCCTTTTTCAAGTTTCTACGACAAACATTTCAATTAAAACCTTATATTCCCCCAGGGCATAACTTATAAGCCTTGCCCCGAACACTCTGGGGGGAGTGTCCTGCTCAAAGGTATAATTTCCTGAACTTTAAACTGCGTGGAACAAAATGACTATCTAAAAATTTTGATTGGATATGTTTGGGGAAGTAGTGGGCGTGCAAGGGGTGTTAGTTGCCTTCCAATCACTTTCGACTATTAAAAAGGGCACTAGCCATTTCATTTTCTAATCGAATGAGTCCTTTTTGAAGGTTCTACGACGACGCGTTCAGTAAAAACCTTATATGCCCCCAGGGCATAACTTACAACCCTTGCCCTGAGGGCTCTGGGGGAGTTTCCTCCTCAAAAACATAATTTCTATCTGGAAATCCACAACACTGAACAAAATTGCTATCTAAAAATTGTGATTGGATGTGTTTGAGGAAAAGGTGGGCGAGAGAGGGGGCTAGTTGCCCTCAAAGCACTTTCGACTATTAAAAAGGGGACTAGACCTTTGAATATCCAATCGGATGAGCCTTTTTTCAAGTTTCTACGACAAACATTTCAATAAAAACTTATATGCCCCCAGGGCATAACCTATAACCCTTGCTCTGAAGAATGTGAGCGGAGTGTCCTGCTCAAAGCTAAAATTTCATGAACTTTAACTGCGTGGAACAAAATGGCTATTTCAAATTTTGATTGGATATGCTTAGGTAAATGGTGGGCGTGGAAGGGGTGTTAGTTGCCTTCCAATTACTTTCGACTATTAAAAAGGGCACAAGCCATTCCAATTTCTAATCGAATGAGCCCTTTTTGAAGTTTCTACGACAACTCTTTCTATAAAAACTTTATATGCCCCCAGGGCATAACTTACAATCCATGTCCTGAGGGCTGTGAGGGGGTTGTCATCCTCGAACACCTAATTTCCAGAACTTTAAACTACGTTGAACAAAATGGCTATCTCAAAATTTTGATTGGATTTCTTTGGGAAAAAGGTGGGCGTGAGAGGGTGGTTAGTTACCGTCCAATCACTTTCGACTATTAAAAAGGGCACTAGCCATTTGAATTTCCAATCAAATGAGCCTATTTTGAAGTTTCTATGACAACTCCTTCTATAAAAACCTTATATACCCCCAGGGCATAGCTTACAACCCTTGCCCCGAGGGTTGTGGGGGAGTGTCCTCCTCAAAAACATATTTTCTATCTGGAAAGCAACTACTCTGAACAAAATGGCTATCTCAAAATTTTGATTGGATGTGTTTGGGGGAATGATGGGCGTGGGGGGGCTAGTTGCCCTCCAATCACTTTTGACTATTAAAAAGGGCACTAGCCCTTTGAATTTCCAATCGAATGAGCCTTTCTTGAAGTTTCTACGACAACGCCTTCATTAAAAACCTTATATGCCCCCGGGGCATAACTTAAAACCCTTGCCCCCTGGGTTGTGGGGGAGTGTCCTCTCAAAAACATATTTTCCTTCTGGAAATTAACTACGCTGAACAAAGTGGCTATCTTAAAATTTTGATTGGATATTTTTGGGGGAATGATGGGTGTGGGGGGCTAGTTACCCTCCAATCACTTTCGACTATTAAAAAGGGCACTAGCCCTTTGAATTTCCAATTGAATGAGCCTTTCTTGAAGTTTCTACGACAAAGCCTTCATTAAAAACCTTATATGCCCCAGGGCATAACTTAAAACCCTTGTCCCCTGGGTTGTAGGGGAGTGTCCTCCTCAAAAACATATTTTCTATCTGGAAATCAACTACGCTGAACAAAATGGCTATCTCAAAATTTTGATTGGATGTATTTGGTGGAATGATGGGCGTGGGGGGGCTAGTTGCCCTCCAATCACTTTCGACTATTAAAACGGGCACTAGCGCTTTGAATTTCCAATCGAATGAGCCTTTTTTGAAGTTTCTACGACAACGCCTTCTATAAAAACCTTATATGCCCCCAGGGCATAACTTAAAACCCTTGCCCCGAGGGTTGTAGGGGAGTGTCCGCCTCAAAAACATATTTTTAATCTGGAAATCAACTACGCTGAACAAAATGGCTATCTCAAAATTTTGATTGGATGTATTTAAGGGAATGATGGGC
>JAQQPU010003314.1:0-10874 GCA_029168905.1 Artemia sp. Kazakhstan ARC1039 | reverse complement strand
CCCCCCCCCCGAAAAAAAAGAATGTTAACGATATTTTATTCCAAAAATAATTAGAGTTGGTCCCTGGCCCTCCATCCATACCCCCCCCCCCCCAACAAGAAGAATCTTATTAACGATATGCTATTCCAAAAATCACGGGAATTCAGTTTAATTTTATTAGCTCTTTCCAAAACAGTTCAAGAAATCTATATTATTCACTACAAATAGGAGTATGGCTACTGCCTATTTCCCTGACAGTAAAAGCATAAGACATACTGCGTATTTGGGGCTTTACTAAAACGAATTATATTACAGATATTTTCTTTTGCACTTATTAGAACATTGGAAATAAAATGAAAATTGCAGTGAAACCAGACCAGGATTTACCTATAAGCAAACTAGGCCCTGCGGCTTTCACTATTCCCGAATCCTTGGGAATTTCCGTGAAAATCTAGCAGAAACCGGGCGGCAAAAACGCTTGGACTTAGAAGCTTCAAAGCTTAACAGCCGGCCCTGGGTGAAACATAATGTTGAGCTGGTAAGCTTCCAGCAATTAATATCATCATATATCAAATATTCAGTTTAGTTACCAAAACTGTTAATTATTTCGGAATAAAAAATTATTTTGAAATAGTGAATTTTGAAAAACTTGAGACTTTGGCAATCAAAAACGAACATAAATTAATCAAATAAAACTTTCCGAAAAAGAAGTTTTCTAAAGAAAAGTATAGACCATAAGATCAGAAGAAATAGAAACCTACAATAACTCAAACTCAAAACGACCAGAAATTAATGTTAAAGAATAAATGAAACCTAAAACGAACTACTACTACAAACAACAACTCACCACAGCACCAAGCTGCCTGAGGCCAACACAGCAACGCAAGCTCCTCCACCATCTCAATCTATTCAAAGCATCCCTTTTTACACCCTCCCAGAACGTTCCTATTTCCTTTAAATCTTTCATTGTGACGTCCTCCCACCCCAGACAAGGACGACCTGTTTTCGTTTAATCCTAGACGGTTGGCCGAAAAAGGCAATCTTCGGCAGTCAGTCATCTTTATCCACATAACTTGCCCTAGCCACCTCAACTTTTATTTCATCATAGCCCTAGAAAGCGGTATTGAACCACATTTTTCGGAGAGCCTACTGTTTGAAATACGGTTAGTTAGCCGGGTACCCAGAACAATCCGTAAGCAATTTCTCTGGGAAACATCTAGAAAATCTTCATCCGCTTTTCAGAGCACCCATACTTCAGAGCTATATTTGACCACTGCCTAATATTCTAATCTTGGTTGGCAGACTTATCTTCCTATTATTACAAACTTTTTTTAATTGTTTAAAAATACCCTGAGCCTTGGCTATTCTACTTTTAACATCTTCAATGCTCCCACCGTCTTTACTAATAACACTACCAAGGTAAGTGAAGTTGTCCATCTGATCTATGTTTTCATTACAGAACGTCACCTTTTCATCTTCACTTATTCCTAGCCTTAGTAACTTTGTCTTCTTAACATTAATTTACAAACATATTCCAGCACACTTAACTCGCAAAACCTCTAAATGTTCAAACGAGAAACATAGCTCAATTCTTCCTCCAAATGCACCGACCTCCAAACTCACCAAACATCAGAACAGACTACAATCCGTCAAGTGCCGAACGAACAGATTTGCAAATTCGTTCGTACCATATTTTTTTAGTGTATTAAATAAGTGATATATTTTTTTTCTTAAATGACTGTACAAATAGCATAATTTAGCGTTCAGTTTTGTTTGCTACGAAAGCTATTTTATTGAACGAATACGAATACGAAATCATTTTGCTCACACTTTCCATCTAGGATGCTTTTAATCATCAGCATAATCTAAGTCCAGGAGACTTTTTCCTCCCCAATTGATTCCGTGGTCTACAATTGCCTCTCCTGTGCTTCTAAAGACAATGTCCATCAAAATAATCCATATAACGGGGAATAGAACACAACCCTACTTAACTCCTGATTTAATACAAAACCAACTGCTAACCTTTTTCAAAAATCATATTCATAATCTCCCGTAGCTTATTTCTAACCTCAGAGCCACCATATTTGAGAAACTCATTTACCGCACTATCAGCACCTGGAGCCTTATTATTTTAATCCTTTTAGTACTGTCGCTATTTCTTCCTCACAAAGAAATCTACCTTCACATCCCAGGTACCACAAACTTTTTCATTTTCCTCTATATCTTTTCCTGCAACTCTATCTCGGTTTACCCAACTCTCTGTAACTCTTTTCTTATCACTAATTGTGGCCCCGTTCCTATCTTTAACTGAAACAACTCTGATTGACCACTCTTTCTCAATTTATTAACATCCCAGTACAATATTTTACTATAATGCCGTCTAGCTGCATCTTCCAGATCCTCGGCAATTTTATCCATGGCCTCCACTTCTCACATCCTTAGTTCATATTTTAATGCTTTCTCTACTTTCTTTACATTCCTTTTGTTTTCTGATCTATCACTCAGATAATTCTTGTACAAGTCCCTTCTCCTTTCCATTAGCACTTTTTCACTTAGCTTCTTAGCTGCAGTCCTAGCTTTCCTCCCCAAGACACCTGCAGCAACTTCACAAATTATTTTTCTAAAACTATTCAAACCATCTTCCACATTCTCAAATTTTAAACTCTCGAGTTTAATATTCAACTGTTCCTGGAAACTTTTTCTCAAATTCTCATCCTGGAATCTACCAACATCATAACTTCCCGGGAGGTAGCTACCCTTCCGAAATTTCAGCTTTAAATTAACCCTAGACACTACTAAATCGTGATTTTCACTTTTAACATCAATAACAGACTCCTATATAACCTAGTGTCTTGTATTGATCCTGCCAGTCTTCGGTTTACTATAACATAATCAATAAGGTTTGCTGTCTTACCATCATATGAATACCATGTTAACTTATGAGCCATTTCATGTCCAAACACCGTATTGGTTATAACTACATTGTTATACCTATAAAATTGCAAACGTCTGTATCCATTACTGTTTTCTTTTTCTAGACCAAATTTACCTAGGCTAGGATACCATATATCCCTATTTCTACCGACCTGGGTGTTAAAATCTCCTAGTGAGAACATCATATTTCTACCTGGGACCCTGTCTATTTGCTCCTGTAACTGTAATTAAAATTCATCTGAGTCACTAGTATCTCCCTCAGTGCGTTCTACGGGGGCATATACTACTATAACTGATACCCTGAACTTTTTAGTCATAAAATGAGCAATTAGTATTCTATTATTAATACCTTCCCAGCCTAAACAAGACTTTGAAGCCTCCTTATTCATCATGAACCCTACTCCTTGTCTATGTACCCCATCCTTCCTGCCTGAGTAAACAAATTCTATATCACCTAGTTTCATGCTTCCTACCCCTTGGATATGAGTTTCTGAAACTCCTAATAAGTCCAGTGCGAATCGTATGAATTTGTCAGTCAAAATTTCGATACGATAGTCAATTTTTAACGTCGTAACATTCTAAGTTCTAATTTTCATGTTCTTTAAATCATTGAAATAATTTTTGCCTCAAGAAAAGTAATGATCCCGGATACCAGTGCCGGGCGGAGATCACATATCTTCTCAAGTCTATACCGAAGTGCTTAAGCCGGCTTAGAACCTTACAGTAAGAAATCCCTGGGACCTCCAGTAGGAATGGAGGCTTTATGCAATCCTGGTCCCATCTTGGTCAAAACGTGGTTTTCAGCACTTGGAGAGGCTCTTCTATCAACAAGAGCTGAAATCCTGCACAGACAATCTCAAGCCTATTGCCTCCGGCTTATTAAATATTCATGCCTACAAATATTATGCTACTACGCGGATGCAGTCCGTTGTAGATAAATTAGCTAGGAAAAGGTTTTGCAGCCCGAAAACGCGTCAAAATCCCGTGCGAAGGCTGTGTCGTTTACTAGGCTATAATTTCCTCGAGGGGAGCCACTCCTCAAATGGGAATGGAGTTGACCGCAAGGTCCCCAGTCTTGCAGATACCACGGAAGGATCGAGGCAGCCTTTGGAAGAAGCCGTTGTACATAGATCTGGATCTTACGCCCCGCCGCAGTTGTCCTCTTATAGAGAATCCTCCCACGATGGTGTTCTACATCACCATGCAATTTAACCCATTACTGAGAGTAATGGTGCTAATAAATACCATAGGTACTAATATAAGTGAATAAATAAATCTTAAAACGAGAAAGCTTAAATTAAATATGCACACCAAGTTTAAAACACACAAAACTATTTTGCTATCGAAATATAAATTAAACCCAAACGAAGAGAAATTAAACAAACAATCATAGCAAACAAACATACAATAAATACTAATATAAATGAGTAAATAAATCTTAAAACGAGTGAAACTTAATTGAATATGCAAATCAAGCTTGAAACGAACAAAAATCCCTACAAACAAGAGTTTGGGTTTTGCCACCTTCTCTCACTATAAACTTCTGAAACCTACTGCGTCACTGGCGCTTTACTGAAAATGAATTATATTACAAATATTTTCTTTTGAACTTACTACATCATTGAAAATTAACATAAACAGTGCAGTAAAATTTAATTTTGAACTAATGAGCTTTCAGCAATTAATATCATTTTGTATCAAATATTCAGTTTAATTTTATTAGTTTTTTCCAAGACTGTTCAAGACAAATATAACTTCAAAGACTATAGCCTACTTCGTCATTGGTGATTCACTAAAAATCAAATATATTATAAATATTTGCGTTTCCAGTTATTACAGAATTGGAAATGAAAATAAAATTACAGTGAAATAAAATCTTGAACTGATGATCTTTCAACAATTAATAGCATTATATATAAAACATTCAGTTTGATTTTATTTGTACTTTCCAAGACTGTTCAAGACACAAATAGCTTTCAGTAAAGCGCCAATGAAGCAGTAGGTTTTAGACTTTTACAGTGAGAAAAGAAGGCAAAACCCAAATTCTTGTTTGTAGAGATTTTTGTTCGTTTCAAGCTTTATTTGCATGTTCAATTTATGTGTCACTCATTTTAAGATTTTTTCAATAATTTATATTAGTACCTACTGTTTGTATGTTTGTTAGGATTATTTATTTAATTTCTGTTTATTTTGGGTTTCATTAATAATTTAACAGCGAGATTTTTATGTTCTTTTTAAGCTTGATTTGCATATTGAACTTAAGGTTTACTTGTTTTAAGATTTATTTATTAATTTACATTAGTACCTATTGTATTTTTTTTGCTATGATTGTTTATTTTATTAGTGTTCGTCTTTGGTTTTATTTGTTCTTTAATAATAATTTCTGGTCGTTCTGAGTTATCGTAGGTTTTTATTCCTTCTGATCTTAAGTTTAATATGGCCTTTACTTTCCATTAGAAAACTTGATTTTCAGAAAGTTTTTTTTAATGATTATCATGAAAAAACGGACGAAAGTGAGCGCTAACTTTTATTAAACAGCAAGAGATTAAAAATTCTAAAAAAAAAAATCTTCATTCTACAGATTGTTTAGTCTTTTTTCCATAGCAATATCCAGGGAGGAGATAATCTATTGACGCATGTACCTATGTCATTATGTAATACATAACTTCGTGGTTCTAAAGAGCTTTTGCAGGTTTGTCTGTTTATTCAAATTTAAATAATACCTCACCCGTCCTGTCTTGAATAGGTTTAAATCTGTAAAATCGGTACCAGTAAAATCAGTAAAAGCAGTAAAATCAGTGCCAACTGGTGGCACGCCATCGAAGGAAAACCGGTGACGTGCTGCCGAAACTAAAACCAGTTTGGCGTCGGGGTTTGAGATAACCTACTTAGCTGAAGAATAAAAACGATCGGCTAAAAATACTGCATCAGTCATAAACAGCTTTATGTTCTTGTGCGCCATTATGATGGGGGTAATTAGCCAATGTATAATTTATATATTAATGGTTTCACATTGGCTAAATGGACCCTTTTCTTCTACTCCTGCTTGTTTACACAAGATCCTTGAGAATATGAACTTGTGTCCGATTGGTGAAGCATTTCCATCAGATCAATCATATATATGATTATATATATATGAGTTAGTCATATGCTATATAATGACATTGTGCAATATCATATATTTGTTTAAATACGTTGTTTAAGACATCTATTAGTATTATTTGGTTTGCTATTATTCATCTTTTTTCATGTTTAATCACTTGCCTAGTTAGGACTGTAAATACTTACTTTCATAACTCAGTAATCGCTCCTGTCACAAATTGCATCTTGAGCCCTTAAAGAGGCCCCGAAGGTATTTTATATGAATTATAAAAGAGCATCAAATGATGTTTTCACTTTTATCCTAGCTAAATTATAGTGCCACCTAAAAATTCACCAAAATAGCTTTGTATCGCAAAAATTGAATTTGCGTGGAGTGCAATACCAAGCAGTGTTTCCACTCGGCATGGTCCAGAAAGAAGTAGGTGAGCCCCAAAAATAAGTAGATTGGAAGTAGAAATGGTTTCAAATATAAGTAGAAAATAAGTAGTTTACACATAAATTGTTTGACGAATTTGGATAAGAAATAAGATCTCCCGAGGCTCACATAAGAATTTTCTCTGATAAATGACTTTAATTGTAAAACCAGCACAAAAATAAAAAGGGACTATATCAGATAAAGTACTGGCTAGCTTAACCAAATGTGATTAGACCAAAAACATTTCAAACGCTTTCCACTAAAAAGGCGGATTTCACTTCAAAATACTGTTTCACATTTCAAATCTTAAGAGGAAATATCTGCTCTAAGATTCTGAAGCTGTTACGTTAGATTTGACCCGCTTCAAACACTTTTAAGCGAATCGTCAACGACCATATGGCTGGCCATCTTTTTGTTTTAGTCGGCACTTCGTTTGAAGAGTGGTGCAAAGGGTTACACTGGCTAGCCGATTGTGCTTTTTAGTCTTGATCGATTTTTTAAGAAACTAAACAGTCTTTCTACTGCAATATTTGAAAGTTGCTAACTGACGAGAAATTCTGCAGTGAGAAATTGTGCTTGTTTTGTTCCACGAAGGAAGTCCAGAGGATGCGGGGTCTGCAGGGTCTAGCTTCTCCTGAAATAGCAAAAGACGGATTCACAAGCTCAACAAACTTGTATATTTCACCTTCAAACGGAAATCTTTTCTGAATTTTTGTTTATGGTTCTTTCTAGAATTCTCTGGCCCTACTCTTGACTCTTGACGATTTTATGAAACTAAATAGTCTTTCTACTGCAACATTTGAAAGTTGCAAACTGAAGAGAAATTCGACTACTATCAAGATGTTTTCAAACTTCTTATGTCCATTAGGCATTTTTACACTTGCGACACATTTCCAGAACAAAACTGGGTCAACACTTTCTCAGTCCATGTCATCTGGGGGCAAGCTAAATCCAATTCTGGGCACTCCTTTTGAGTGCTTGTTTTGTTCCACGAAGGAAGTCCAGAGGATGCGAAAAAAGATTACAGGGTCTAGCTTCTCCTGAAATAGCGGAAGACAGATTCACAAGCTCAACAAACTTGTATATTCCACCTTCAAACGGAAATCTTTTCTGAATTTTTATTTATGCTATTTGTAGAATTCTCTGGCCATACTCTTGACTTTTTTGCTGCTTTTGGCGAATTGGGGATCAGACATCAAATCCGAAAAGTTGCATTCAGCGTTCAAAACAAGATACACCTGGTCAAGCTTAAGGTATTTGTGTTCGTTGACCAAATATACATCCTTGCATTTTTGTGGTTCTGGAGGTAGAACAGCAAAGAAATTCATGCAGAATGTCTTCACTACAGATTTTACTCATTATTCCAACTTGGAAAAAATGGGCACCTCACTCTTAAAATGCATATTGAGTTCGTTGAATATTGCAAAACCATTTTTACAAACTACGTCAGTACCTAGTGATAGGGGTTCCTTAGCGTAATAAAACCTGGTCGTCACCACGCGACAGGTCTTCTACTGCTAAATTCGGCCAGTAAAGTATCACAGCGTCTCATTGCTCAAACAGGCCTCTTACAGTTTGTTGAAAAGAAAGCCATCGTGTAGGAGCAAGAGCAACAAACGTTCTCTCTGGAACTTGGATGAATATTTGAAGGTGCTTGTATGCATATATTCGCTTGGGACTATACCTAAGATTTAAAGTTACAGGTCAACAAAGATCCTCAAGTCCTTTAGGCAGCTTTTTCAAGGTATACTGAGCACACAAATGGAAAAGATGGCACGGAAACTTCACTATGACAACCCAATGATACTCGGTTGTGATGAGCTTTGACAGACTATGGCAACAGCCCATCATATAGTTAGTAGTGTCTGCACAAAAGCCAACCCAGTTCCTCAAGTCAACGCCTTCCCTTTCCAGAGCTGGCAAACATTGGCTTGATCTGTCAAATGCCCCGTCTGCAGTACAATCTGGGCAAGAGAATTTATCAAGCATATCAACTTTCGTCTCTAAGCCACCATAAGTAAAAGCGACGCAAATAGTCAGCTGTCTATCAGCAGACACGTGAGTGGTTTCATCCACGATTATAGAAAAGCAGTACTGTTTCAACATACCAACTAGTTCTTCACTGAGCTGTGGCTCAAGTGCTTGACGCATCACGTTTGTCCCTTTCTGTTTGCCTAGAGCAAGCCTACTCAGTAGGTCTAACCCTGGTAATGACTTTTCTAACTTTGTGATGTGGTTGTATTGGGTGTAAGGCAAATCATGCTCCACTAGAAAGCAGGAAATTTTACTTTCAATCTCCAACAAACGATTTTCAACTGGTTTAGCCTGGAATTGAGACTTTATAGATAGCATAGTTCGTGCTTAGATCCAGGCTTTCTTACTAGTAAGGTAAGCTGATGTTGTGGCATGCTCCCACAAGGCTGTCTTACCCTGAGAACATCTTTAGTCTTTCTTGCAGCAATTACAGTGTGCTTTCCCCTCTCCTCCCAGCTGAAATCTAGTTTCTCCGAAAATATTGTCAAAACTAAGATAAATTTACATAATTTGAACATCCACAGAAACGGGTCAGTTTACTTTAGTACATCCTTACCTTGTTTTACTAACGTATGGTTCATTTCTCAGTTTTCTCTGTCATTTTCACTTGATTTGGGAAGGTTGACTCCAACTTTGCAACCCCCTCCCCTGTATTTTGACGAAATCAAACCACTGGTTGGGGTATAGAGCGAGTGATCTACTAAGGATGTGGTTGCAAACCATGAGCTGGATTACCTCTATTCTGTTTTGAATCAAAACACTTGACACGTTTAAAAAATAAGTGAATGTGGATCTCTTTTGAAAAAATAGTGAATTATCTGAAAAATAGTTACATAAATGGGACAAAACCGTGATTGAAAAAAAATATCGAAACTGGAATCGAACGCAAGACACTCTGATTTGAAGTCTAACGCTCTACTAACAGAAACACGGCTCTAATAATCTGATTGAATGTATTAGTGATTGAAGAGTCATAATTGTTTAGCTTATTAAGGGGGCTTGGAGAAGGAACATACAGGAGTTGTTCTCGAAAACCTCCAGTCAAGGGTTTTGGAACACAGTTATTTCAATGAAATCGTTCTATACTTACACGCTTTTCTACTTGTAAAGTGACACCAAAAGTGTTGTTTTTAATGCTAAATCGCACTTATGGATGGTAGAATTAACAAGAATCATATAGATATTAGCAATAACTTCCAAATGAGCCATTAAACATCACTCTTAGAGTTCTGGTAGCCCACTAACCCCAGATTTTCCACTCGAGACATGGGAACAAAAATGTCGTTTTTAGTGCCATTTGGAACTTGTAGAATGTGGAATTTGTAGGAATAGCATATATATATATGAGCAATATGTTTTATATGAGCTATATAAAGTATGTCTACGATGTTCTGGTAGCCCCGCCCCTTGAGAAATGGCACAAAAAGTGCCGTTTTTAGAGCCATATGGCGCTTGCACATAGTGGGATTTCTAAAAAACACGTAGATAGGAGAAATAGATTTTGAATGAGTCATTAAGAGTCTCTCTATGATGTTCTGGTAACCCGCTAGCCCTTGTAAAAAGAAAAAAACAGGAGACAGATCAGTCCTACCCATGCAAAAAAGTGATTTTCCTTGTTGTTCAAGGTGGGGGACTGTAATATCTCTATATAAGGTTATCCACCATGCTGATTCCAATGGTATATCTTTTGGTTTGATCTGACAACATTTTTGAGGGATTTCAAGCTCTTTTTTCAAAATCCCCATAAATTTCTTTTCGCAATAAATTTTTACTTTTAGCAGGAACCACAATAATAGTTATCATTCCTTAGAAACCGAAAAAATGGAAGAAAAGTAGTACAGCCGGGTTTGAAATTTTTACTGGAAAGCAGCAACGAGTGAATAGCAGATATAGAAAAGGATCTCTGTCCAATTTGAATCTTTCTACCCTTCAAAATGGTATGACTCCCTTTTTTATGTGACAGGCTTCTCCACTGCATGATAAATGTCACAGGGATTTTTTTGAAGGAAGCCTATTTAAAAATTACTCAAAACAGTTAGGGTAAAAAACCAGTATTCAATTGAGAAAAATTAGGGCCTATGTAAAACTAAAACCCTTACATCTTGTTACCAAAGAGAAATTAGTAAGCATTGTATATATCAGAGAAAAGCTAAAAATCTAAGCTATACATCAATATGGTTATTATTAAAATTTTTTAAGATCTAGGCCTAACACTTGAAATTATTAGTTTATTGACTTACCTACAGGGACCTCTTTTTGGAAATACCAGTTATCCTATTTTGATGTATATATCCTTTTGGTGTTTCAGTTTTATTCACATATCAACAGAAAGCTTTCTTTCTTCTGATTCTAAAAATGTAGGCTAACTTTTATTGCTTGATATTTATTCAATAGGGTAAGACACCCAGTA